>VHZZ01001529.1:101331-121526 GCA_009801015.1 Silene noctiflora | reverse complement strand
GTATCTAAGAATAAAGCCAAGATCAGAGCAGAAAAGCCTATTCAGGCGGAAGCTCTCGGAATCAGGAATGCTATAACATGGGCCCGTGAGAATAATTTTCTTCATGTAGCTGTGTTCGCTGACTGTCTACAGGTACTTCAACAGCTTAATAGTGATGAGGAAGAGCACCATCTTCTTCAAGGCATACTAGACGATATTAGAGATGAGTTTAAGTTTTTTCATTGCTTAAGTTTTTCGTTTATTAATAGGTCTCTGAACAAAATAGCTCATGGTTTAGCCCAAGAGGCTAGCCGTATGTAGTTACCTTTCTTTACTGCTGTCAAAAAAAAAAAAAAAAAAAAAAAAAAAAAAAGTATATATATTATAGTGATAAACATATGTACACTATAATTTCACACTTTTACAGCCCTTTGATATTGAATCTATCTACAACACAAATACACAAGATAGGTAAATAACTGTTCTTGATCAACTTGAACACGTAAATATTTTTCCTTCTCGTGCAGAAAATTAAAAACAAAAATAATTTAGATATTTTCATACTTGGACACAAGAACACAAACCCGTAATATCATGTGAATGGCGATGTTTTTTTGTATCAATTCACGGTACATTCGGGAGGAAATCCTTGAGAAAACCTTTTGAAATCAGTGCAATAATTGTAAATCATATAATTTTTGTGAACCCATAGGATTTTTTGTTGGCCAGCTTCATCCAATGCTTGATTAAACCAAGGGTTTGAAGAGCATAATGAAGAGGTACAAGCTTGAGAATTGTAATTGCGATAAGATGCAATGAATGGAGCTTTGGTCCAGTCCGTTTTAATAAGTCCACCTCTTGTGGCCCAATCTTCAGCATCCCATAGGCTTGAATATACCCACATTGCTTGGCTTTTTAGGTAAGGGATCCCTTTTGATTCCAAGTTCTTGTATTGCCTTATCGGAATTCCATCCACATAAAAACTAGTAACAAAACATGCATACATAAGATTGTCACAAATTCTTATTTAATACGGGCACTATTCGTCTAAAGATGAATAGATTTACTATTTTTTCTTTGGGCGTATTAGAAAATCTGATTATTTCTTTCTCCAAAAGCTGTATAGAAATAAAATTTACTCATAATGTTATGCTTCTTTATCGCGCTCATTTGTTTACCTTTAGTTTTGGACAATGACTAAGGAGAGGGAGGGGACCATTTGTTGGTATTATTGAGTAACAAGTAGACAATCAACGATAACTTATGTAGATGATCAAATAAATTACCCTTGAAAAATATTGTCAGTATAGAAAGGTAAACAAATGAATGAGACACATATAAATGGAATAGGTAAACAAATGACCGGGATGGAAGGGGTAAATTATTACCGTACATAAATTAACTCCAACAAATCTGAAAATTTAAGTTTTGAGCGACTCTATAGCCAGCGAGTAGTGACGGGTTAAGCGTCACTCACATAGGTAGATAAGACAAAGATAATAAGAGTGTCAAAAACGTCAAAAATGACTTGCCTTTATCTATCTATATAGGTTTTATTTGACCCGTTACAAATAAGAATTTGTGATAGCTAGCTTGGAACCTCTTCATTTGATTGGGAAACTAGAGGGTGGTGTCACTGGTGAATGAATCAATAGTTGAAAATAAATTAGGCAATAGAGAGAAGAAATGGAGATAAGTAGATTTGTTTAAAATTAAACTCGGGCCATTAATTAGGTAATAGAAAGGATTTTGAATCATATGTTAACAACCTAGCACAATGTTGAAGCGTTGACATAGACGACAAAAAAATGCCTTTTGCTCGATAACACTTGTTTTCTAAACCAATCCAAACACTTGACACCATTTTGTAACCAACAAAATTTCATTTTTTTCTCCACCAAACTACTCGTATGATAGGATTATGACATGACATATATATACTAGAAAAAAACATGAAGTGAAAGTAAACGTACATGATGGTAAGAGGATTCCAGAGAATAGAGTAGGTATGAAAGTCAGCAGTAGGGTCAAACCATAGATAAAATTGTTGCTCTCGATTGCCTTTGCCTTGCGCGAACACATTTGTGTGCAGAACGTACGGGTCTCCGCTTAGATTGCCTAGAAACTCCATGTCTATCTCGTCGTGATTTCCTCCCAATGAGGATAACTACATATATCATACAACTTGAAACATGATTATTTATTTGTTCATCATTTCCTCCCAATTACCATAGCTACATGAGTCCCGAGTATTGTTAGTTTATCAATGATTAAAATATCACTCACAAATTAAGAATAAACAATTGACTTAGATAAAGGGAGTCTCTTTTCATGATAAATTATTACTGTATATAACTTGTTATTCTAAGATATAATTTTATAGTAAGAATTAGTGTGAAGATTAAGATGTTATAGATACTAACAATTAAACTAATTTGATATTTAATATTATTTTCAATATATATGCATATAGTCACAAAAGACTATTGAATACATGTATTCTTGAACTGTAAATTGTTTGACAACATAATAGATTTATCTCTTTTTTACTTATTATTTTATATACTTTAACAGTTTAAATAATACTAAGTGGATAACAACCTTACAGAACAAGTGATACAAGAAATGGACTTATATAACATCTACTTGCGACTTTTGAATGTTACCTCGTGCTACTATGTAACTCTCCTCTGATTTATATGTTAGATTGAATATGATCTTATTGATCTATTGTAAGAAAAACTTGAATGGACTTACATAATATGTAGTTACAGTACCAGCAGAGTTACCAGGGACAAGTTTGATTTGCATGTCAATTTTACCGAACATGTACTGGTTCTTAGACCTAAATCCAGAACCAGAAGCTTTATCCAGGGACAATGTTAAGGATTGACCATTATTAAGTATGCTTGCATGATCATTTCCCCATGTTATATCAAAATCTTTACTGAAATCTCCTGCTAAACACCCTAAAACAAAACAAAGCATCAGTATTAGAGCTACTGCATATGCAGTCATTTTGTATATCATTGGTTGTATTCCAAGGAAAGAGAGGAGTTTGAAGAAGATAGGGAAAGAGGTGACTTGAAGAGGACGGATTTTAGGAGTATTTATAGTCGAGGTTTCACTACTTGTACGACATATACATGCATGCAATATTTTGGTAGCTTTAGAGAATACGTAATGGAAAATGAGTTACCGTCACCGGGTGGCCCTAATCTCAACGCCACCCTCTCACATATAATAAGTGGGGATCCCAATAATAATGGGTGTATCACATAATAATAAGTTGTAGGTAAAATTGGTCAAGGATCGATTAATGGTTTTGTATATAGCAAACTAGTTTTTTTATCGCGAAAATTTTGGTCACTTATTAGATTCCTTATAAGTTTTTTCAATTTTTCCCTTTATTTTTTGCACAAAATGTAAGGAAAATAAAAAATATTAAATAAAGTAGCGTAAGATGTGATGAGAGAAAATAATAATAAATGAATAATGAGAAAAATGAATAATGAATGGAAGTTGTTGACTTTTTAAAAGAGAGAACGAATAAAGAATGAATAAAACCATGCCAAAAAAAGGAAGAAAATGTTGTGCGGAAGCGTGAATACCTCATGTTGGGCCCTTGTTGGGTTGGTGATCAGTGTCCATAATAGTACGACATTATCCGTTTTGGGTCAAGCCTTCACGGATTTACTCTTGGGCTTTATTCCAAAAGGTCTTGTACTATTATATTTAACGGATACTTATAAAGATGAACTTTCATCTTTTCACCATCGATGTGGGACACGGGTTTGCACCCTAACAATCCTCCCCTCAAACTAATGCCATCATCTTAACTAAGACCTTGACCACCACGGATAACTTCCCACACCCTACAGCCCGGCCCCAAATTCTAGACACTCATAGCATCACCAAGTCATAACCTCCCCTTAACCGACACATAATGTGTCTTCGCAGGGGTCTATTGTCCCTTCACGAGACATGTGCTACACTTGCGCATCGCCATTAACAGACTCCGTCTCAAAATTCATTACTCCATTTCAAATCTATTTTTCAAATAAATTCAATATTTTTACTGAAGTGTCAAAATTGTAATGGTCAACTGAGGATGGAACTTAAAATTAAGCTCACCTTTAATCAACATAGTACTGTACAAGACACGGGTTTATGTTATGAAAAATATTAACACTAAAACTACCAAAATATATTTTTATTGTCAAAATAAATAAATAATACTTCAACCCACATGGTATGATTTGGCTTAAATGTGAAATGAATATGTATTTAATTTTTTGACAAAATCTCATTGAAAACGGATATATCCGTCAACTTTTGGTTTATCTACCCACTTGGATATTACTTTACTCATATTCAACTTGTGACGGATAGTCCCGCCTTCAATGAAAATTTGTATAACTAAAACTACCAAAATATATTTTTATTGTCAAAATAAATAAATAATACTTCAACCCACATGGTATGATTTGGCTTAAATGTGAAATGAATATGTATTTAATTTTTTGACAAAATCTCATTGAAAACGGATATATCCGTCAACTTTTGGTTTATCTACCCACTTGGATATTACTTTACTCATATTCAACTTGTGACGGATAGTCCCGCCTTCAATGAAAATTTGTATAACTAAAACTACCAAAATATATTTTTATTGTCAAAATAAATAAATAATACTTCAACCCACATGGTATGATTTGGCTTAAATGTGAAATGAATATGTATTTAATTTTTGACAAAATCTCAATTGAAAACGGACATATCCGTCAACTTTTGGCTTATCTACCCACTTGGATATTACTTTACTCATATTCAACTTGTGACGGATAGTGCCCGTCTTCAATGAGAATTTGTATTACACAAATTCTCATTAAAGACGCGCACTATCCGTCACAAGCTGAAGACGGATAGTGCCCCTCTCACAATATGCAAGTGACGCTATCCGGGGGTCCTCTATTTTTCTCACACGCCCTCCCACTTGCCTTATTGTGAGAGGGACACTATCCGTCTTCAGCTTGTGACGGACAACAAGACGCTTTGTTTGTATTATAGATATGAAAAAAAATACGTGTATAAAATGAACCGGATGAAGTATAATCTCCTCTTTATCTCAAGTTTTTTATCAAAGCATCTTGCTTGTGACGGACAATATCCGTTACAAGCTGAAGACGGATAGTGTCGCTCTCACAATAAATTACGTGGGAGGGTAAATGGGGGAGAAATAAAACACTCTATGGATAGTGTCATTTGTATATTGTGAGAGGGAAAGAATTGGTGAGTTTTCATTTACATAATAAATAGGTGATGTAGTTGCATGCGTGTAAGGTTGAGATAGTAAGAAAGGGAGTTGACTAGTCTTTCTCAATGGGAGACAAAAAGAAATCACATCAACTTAAACTGATCTATGAAATAAATACATTGTGCTAATGACATGATTAGAATTCTGATCCATATCTCCAGTTGCTAACTATCAATTAGTTTGATTTAATTAGAATAGAAGGGGGATCAAGTTATCAATTCAATAGGTAGCCTACACCTTTCTATTCTCTTAATTCTACTATTTATCAACTACATCCGTTCCAGCTGGTGGGAATGAAGTGCCTAGATGATAAATTAGGACACTTTCAAGTGTATAAGAAAAGTATTTTGTTATTTGTGAAAATTGTTTTATTAATACTACGTAATAACTTGTACGGTATCTACAATCGATATCATAATTTGATGATACACAAATATATTAAAAAACAAACTAATTTAATTTGAACATATTTTATGATATAACACAGAATGAAGAAATCCACTTATTAATGGAACAAAAAGCTCTTGTAGCGCTAGGACAAAAAAAATTCCTAGCACCCTAAAAAACGACGACGATAGAAAGGTATATAAATAAGCGAATATGTTAGGATAAATATAAAATGACAGCCTAGAAATTGAGCTTGATAATAATGTTAGTTGATGCAATTAGCTTATTAGAAAGATACATCCAACTTCCCAATTCCCTTAAGTATGTCTAAAACATTAGTCTTGTAGTTGTCATTTAAGTCTAACACGCTACAATTGTCAGCTGGCAAGAAATCGACTTTGCTCTCGATATCAATCAGTAGCAGCTTAACAAATCAACACCTTTGGAGCCTCAGAGATTGGTGTGACCGCTGTGTGGGGTTTTTTTTTCTAAGGATAAGCCCTCCTCACTTTCCTCACAACATTATTTACTACTGAACAACCACCTTTTTTGGTCTGCCATACACAAATATTTACCCTCTTCCTGTCAAGACCCAATTCGATCACGTCTAGTTTCGGGTCTTTGTTCCATGTCATACTACTTAGTACTTCCTCGTCCTACTAAATGTTACCTTTGATCAATATGCATATTAGGGTGTACATAGAATGATAGAAATCCTACCAAGATATAATATGATAATCAGAGAATGCCCGACTAGTACATGTCGGACTTGATACCAATGAAATAAACGAATTAAGCTAGTTACTGAATTCACTGTATGAATAAGCAAAACCAAACCAAAGCAGGCAGATAGTAATTTCTTGAAATACAAAGCTCAACGCCAAACTAAGCCTTACGAAAGATTTTAGTTTAAAAGATCCAAATGTATTATCGTTAATTATACCTACCAGTGACAAAACAAGCCACCTGTTGCCTATATACTGGATATTGAGTCATGGAGGTTTGGTTATAGCATATTGCTATATAAGTAGCACTGTAGCAACTCGTTACAACAGCTGAGTCTAAAATCTTACAACTTAAAAAGGTTCTGACAATGACAAGCGTTTAATCCCAACAACATTTGGATTCATACACTCATCAGCAACGTTTTCTCATTTGCACTTCATTTACATCTCCATTCTCCAACAGTCACAAATAGCACTTAGGTTGGTTAAACCAAACACAGTAATAAGCTCTCGAGTACCTGTTATCAAGTCAGGAGATGGCTGCCAAACAAGGACATATTGAATTTGTACTACATATTAACTTTTGTGAAATGTCGTGAAAATAGTTCATTCTTCTGGAGCATGTTCCATTTTCTGGACAGCTGGAGGTGTTACCTCGGGAAGTTTTAAATCAGCAAAGTTGGGATCCTCAGACCTCTCACGTATTTCCCTATATTCTTGGCAAATGGCACAAAGATGACAGCAGAAATGCGTCGCAAAATCTCCACAAGGTGCCTCCTGGAAGATAATTAACAAGACGAGATAAATCACCGACATGAATAAGAATATACGGAGTATAACAATTGGCATTTGAGATGCAAGTAAAATAATAACAAAAAACACAAATCTTAGAACTAAAATGATGGCTTTGTGATATCGGTCTGAATTGAGAATTATATCGGTCTGAATTGAAAGATTTAAGAGTCCAATACTGCATGACACGGGATGAACAAAATGTCAAAATGGACCAAAGAGAAAATCTGCAAGCTAAAAAAAATCATGGTTCCATTACAGAGTAGCAACTACGTCAACCAGACATCATTATTCTGTTCACATATCCTAATTCAGTATGAATACGCCACAACCCGATACGCTCTTATAGAGTGACTATGATGGAGGCGAATACAAGGGAGGGGATGGGTGTGATAGACACTTACAGGCGAGGCTAGTACTTGGTTGTGAGCTGGACGAGGGAGGGCTGTACTGGGGTGGGGTTGGGTTGTGAAAAGAGAGAATTTTTAGGATAAGAATTGAAATGATAATGGTGAAGGAATTAGTGAGGCCTCCCTAATTATACCCTGCCCAAACAATGTCTTACTGTCATAGGCAAATTACGATCCCCTTCAACGTAGGAAAGTTTTATGAGAATTCACTCGGTTCCCCCCCCTCCATACACACACACACACACACAACCCCACTTTTATCTCCATCCCTCCCCTTCCCTCCCCTTCCCTCCTCTTTCTCTATCCAAACAAAAACCGTTGACATACAATATTATTATCCAACTCATCACTGCTAATGTTCAAGAGCAACAAAAGTTACTTTTAGCATTCAAGTTTTTATTAGGCTCTTACCAGCTATGTTATTTCGACTCTTATCTTTTCAGACTGTACCCGTGTCGACAGGGCACGACATGGATAAGGGCATGGATTTTGTACCTGACACTTATTAGTCCGACACTTCTTCTAGAAGAACTGAACAAGTGAGGCTCGCCGCTCGCACACAAAAGTAGAGGAAAAAAAAGGTTTATAAGGCATTTAGTATTATATTTAATGATTTTAAGTCTTGTTTGTTGATTTTCTTTCCGTTATACTCAAAAATATTGGAATATTCTAATTTAGAAGTGTATTTTTGCGTTGAAGACGTCTCTCAAAATTTCAGTCATGCTGAATCCGAACATTTGGATATGTACCTGTGTACCAAAGTCAGAATGACATAGCTTGCCAAGTAGAAAAATGCTTAAGCACGTCAAGGGTAAGGCTGGGCAAAAGCTGACCCGACCCGCCCGAAACCCGACCCAATACAACCCGAAAATTGGGTGATCCGAAACCGACCCGACCCGCTAACGATAACATCCTTAATTTTTCCAACCCGAACCCGACCTGAACCGACCCGACCCCCGACCCGATATTGAATCAACCTGATAGATGACCCATTAATGAATTAACTTAATAATGGTGTAAATAAGACCAAATTGACATTACTCTTAATTATTTTCACTTAAAATTACAATTAATACACCTACATGTTGTTTAAACATAAAATTACTCATCTAAAACTAAATACATAAGAGAAAATATATGCGGATAACTTGATCCGATACTGACCTGCTAACAAACCAACCCGACTTACCACCCGTTCATGACCCGACCCGAAGATGACTCTACATGAACCGTAACCTACATGAACCGTAACCGACCCGACCTATGGCTGACCCGACACAAACCGAACCCGATATGACCCAACCCGCTTTGACCTAACCCATAACCTACCCGAGTGACCCGATTGCCACCTCTAGTCAAGGGGAAAGGCCCGCTCTTTTATTAGTCAGAGGCTCAAGTTACATGTAGATGCACTACGGTAAGACTTTGATCTGTTAGAAAGAGGCTTATAAAACTGGAGCTATGATTTGTTAGATAAAAGCTTAATCACATCACCAAGTGAAACTTGGGGGAAAAAAAGAGAAAAAAACTTTTTTTATTAAAAGGAACTAGTGACATAAATGTTACACATTAGTTGCCAGTCCTGCCACATATGCACATAATAATTCTCAAAACTATGAAGCCTCAGCTGCCAAATTCTATGTCAGAATTCCCCATCACTCCATCTTTTTTCTGGGTATGTAATAAGCAATCATTTACACTCCAAATGCTTTTGCCTGATAGAACCCTTGTCAACACCACTGCTGAGTGGTAGGAACTAAGGGAGGGAGGGAGTTATAACCTTGGGATGCCCAAACTCTTGCACCTTAAGTCAATGAAATACAGTTCAACACCTGTGAGTTCGCTTTGGTCGAATAAAGACATGATGTATCTCCTCAAATAATGGAATCACAGCCACGAAGAGAGAAGGACCGAGACACAGATACAAATGATCTAAAGAATGGTAGATACCTTTGGGTATAAGTAGAAACCTTGAGCCTACTAAAATCAATATTGTGAGGGATTTTTCTCAATTATACAAGGTGCACAGCTATAAAGGTAAAGTGTGTTTCTTAATGTATGTTCAACAAGTGATACTCATTCTGGAATGATTTTCATTCAAGTATGCAGTGAGATTTCGTAATAATAGTGTTACACTATAGAATCCCTAGGGTTTACAAACCCGGAACCCCCTAATTAGAAATGCCATCAAACTTTTCTTTTGATGCACCATCTAAGCTTCTGCCATAACATAGTATGCAGTGAGATTTAATCATATTGCCTCTGAACGATGTTACTCTGACTTGGGCACGGGTGTCGGACACGGGTACATATCCAAGTGTCGGATTCAGCATTTATGTGTCACACCATCATTACCATGGATGACTGCCCCTACCACTATGCGATAAACAGAGGGTAGCTGATGACTAATAATTCAGTAACATGGAAAAATGTAGTACAATAGACTGAATAGAGAATCCATGTTCATGATAATATTTACGTGACAAATTGGCAAGTTTTCCTAAAACAATCAAGCGATATTAGTGCACAACTTATTGAAGAAAGCCACAAAGCATATGTAGCGGTTTGCATATCAAATTGAATATGTATCATTTCTCAACTCAAACAAATGTGCCCCATTCTCAAAATCTAGCACGACCTTCAGATATTTAATTTGAATCATCATTGTCAAATCCAGTAGCTAATGACAAAAAAAAAAAAAATTCAAACAGACACCCATAGATCAGGGAATCACCTGTAGATTATATCTTGTTCTTAGGTTCTTCCGATAGTTGTAAGCATAACACCCGATAAAACAGCCAGGCAACCACAACAGTACTCCGTCAGTTAATAAGCAGCAAACCCCATTGACAAGAGCCCACAGCATAAAGTGAGTTATACAAGGTCCCACCAAAGTCCCAGAACCCAAAGACACTGCATTCTTAGCAAAAAGATAACAAGGGCAAAACAGACCTACACAACCTGCAGTAGACATTGGGAAAATATATGTCATTACAAATAAGCAAGCTAGGAAATATTCTCCACAATACTAGGCATATATAGCCACCATGCAAACAGAAAATGTCGAAAGTGTTAGCTCAACCACCAAGTAAAAATTATTATGAGCTCGACCTCGCCACTCTTACAGCAACATTAACCCAGTCAATCAAGGACTCCGATAAAAATCAGGGAAAAGATAGATGGATAGCCTTACCCTTGTGTTTACTACATAGAGGCATGCAGATCCATAATGAGAATTGCATTAAATGACTGCTACTTTACAATAAAAAGAAGCACGATCATTTATTCATTTTAGTGAGCGTACTTTTCTTTACTTCATCATAATTCGAAATTCCAAAAAAATAATAATGAGTCTTTGATTCAGATGGAAATAGAAAATAACTTCACAACATTAACAAAAAATCATTTCAAGAACCTGGCTTTTGGGTTTGAAGATGAATTTCATGTAGCCAGGAAGTACTAAATATGAAACCTAGAAATTTAACAGTTTTAAGTACAAATGAAACTACTGGTACTCTGGTAGGTAATAGATTTTGCCATAAATTCCATACAATCCATAGTGAGCCTTATCGAATATAACACCACAGATACTAGTGCAAACATACAGCACATAAGGGAGACCTATTTCTTTGACATCCATACATAGTACAATCGTCATTGAATCTTATCATCACCTTAGACAAACGCAATAACAAAAACAGAGTTCTCCAATGCCTCAAGAGCTCCCACAAAAATCAGGGTAGGAGAAATTTGATGTAAGCATCCTTCCCTATGTTGACATCACGAAGAGACTATCTCCGTATGACCCATGACGAAAATTGTGTTGAGATTTGCCTTTAATAAATTTTAATTCACAGTAAAAGATATAAGAGCAATGCTGCCCTTGTTAGCTCTTGCACAAAGAAGAAATACGACATCGCCCAACTGCCTCAAAGACTCCAGTGAATAGAGGGGTAAGGAGGGTCAAATGTACTCCGCCTTATCCCTCTGTTGCACAAAGAAGAAATTCAATATAAAAATTCAATTTTGATTATATCTTTAGTAACTCTATTGCACCTTTCACAAAAACATCCTCCTGATAAAATCAAGGTTTAGAGCAGGTAGTAGCATACAGCTCTGCATATCATCGCAACAGGCACATATTCCGGAAGACCATTGCAACGGCCCATCTGGAGGCTGGATATTGACATTGTTGATCGTTACAGTTACAGCTTCGGGTTCCCGATCAGACTGGCCCAAGGGTATATAAGGAGGTGGAACATAACTCCCTCCCCCTTTCATCTTCACTCTTTGATTTCAGAAGAACAGCAAAACAGTACCTAAAAAATCGCTAAAATGTGACAAAATTGAATTTTATAGAAACAAGAAAACCCAGAAATTATTTGACGACTACAACAACAACATCGTCATCATCAATAACAACAACAACAACAACAGAACCCAGAAGTTATTAGAAACGCCAACAACTTCTTTGACATTGGATTGAAACTCCAACATTCAGCATTAGAAACCCAGAAAATAATAGTAAGTTTAAAGCAAAATTAAGGTATATATATTCAATGAAGTAGCACATACAGATAGAGGGAAGGGTCAAAGATAAAATCAAAATTCAATGAGAATTCATGCTGAATTGACAATTATAAAGAGAAAGAAACTTAAAAGATAAAAAGGTACGCGCGGAAACATAGAGATAGAGAACCTGAAGAGCCAAGAGAAATTGAGGAACCAAATTTGCGATGTTCGCTTTGATATACAGAAGAATTAGAGATCCTCAAAACTTTTCGGACACCGGCAAACAAACGTCCACTTTGAGTCTCCAAAGTTTCTAAACAAATTCTTTGGAAACAAAAAAATATGATTATGATTATTCAACCCCATGTGAATCCGATTCGAAAATAATTTCGGATCAAAAACTCGTATTCAAAATTGTCGGATATTGGATTTGTAGGAAGGACTAATCTTATTTACGGGATAGAAATGATGATTGATATCGTGCTCAAAAATTCGATTTAGGTGGCTAGTCCATGCCTGTAATACCTCGTATTTTAAGGCTTTTAATGGTTGGTCAGACGGTGAAATTATTAAAATATGTTTTAAAATATATTTTATAAATTATAGAATTATGTTGTGAGACGGAATAATATAATGGAATGATGGATGAGTCGGGAATGGATATGGGCCATGTATTGGGCCGTGTTTACTAATAGTAATAATAACTATAGTATTAATAATAATAGTAGTATTGATAATAATTAATAATACGTAAATAATAATAATATAATATAATAATATAAGTTTCCTATTTCCTTCTTAATTGTCTTACCTTACTACTATATAAGCAACCAAACCCTCAAGGTAAGTTTTTAAAACCGTCTCATAATATAACTCGTCTTGTAATTACTTCACATAACTTGCAATTTAGACCACAACATGACATAACCCAACCGTGACCTTGACCATGGACCACCAGGGGCTGACCCAGAACCCACCGTAACCATCGTTGACCGACATGGTGGTGGTTTGACCATAGTGTACAAAGACCGTCGCATATCGTATTCGGGTTTAAAACCTTTGTTTCAGCCTGACTTGAAAACCGTCGGGAGTAAGGGCTGTACCAGGGTGTTGGGTCGACTCCAAGGGGTGGTGGTGGGTGGTTGCAGGTGGTGTTTGGTGCGGTTGTGATGGTAGGGGATTTGTCGTCAACTCCCTAATAAAAAACTATTTGTAAAGAACTCAAATAAGTAGTATAAATTTGGGTGTCGGTCCACAAGGATGGCGGAGGATTAATAAGCTAATGGCAAGATTAAACTAAAGCTAAACAAGTAATGATCGAATTCAAACAATTAATTAGGGCTAGGGTAGTCGGGTTAATCTAGATAGGATAACTAGGTAAGTGTAACACCCTCATCTACCAAGGAGCCTTAACAAGATCTTCCTCAATAGATAAAGGCATTACCATCTCAGCTTCCCGAGGCAAGTAATAATCAAATGCCGATAATAGACCAATTAAGTAATTTAGAACTGTTTACATGATTACAACATGAAAGATACAACTCATAAAACTGTCATCACAAAACTAAATCGCCGTGACTCGTGGCGACTCGTCCCTCCGATTCCCAGCAAGTGACTTCCAAAAACAACCTGTCAGACCGGACTGCTCACCANCAGTTATTGAGCAGGTATGATATATACGCATGGGAAAGGTTGGGCGGTTACCACGAGATTTAGAAGTCTTCCGCTGTGTCAGAGTTTTGTTAGTTTAGTTGTTAAAMTTTTGAGACGGTTGTATCTTTTGGTTAAGACAGTTTTGGATTTGTTATTTAAACAGTTTAAATTCATTTATTAAAGTACGTTTCGTTATTGTCTACTTCATATACATTGCCTCGGGAAATCGAGATGTGGTAGCACTCAAACAACTTATACTAAGTTGATTGAGTCTAAATATTGTTTGATAGTGGAGTAACGACTCAAACCAACCCACACATCAAAATTTCTCACGGTACCCTGATGATTTATACATTCTTCCCCAAATATCCTTATAGATGTAACAATTTTCCAATGGTACCCTTGAATTTATAAAAGTTTTCCCGCTACACTCTTGATTTGAGATTCTGAGCATTGTAGAAAAGGGTGTTATTTTGCTATCATTCTATATGTTATCTTGATTTACTTTTACTCAACATCAACAAGTACATAATTAATGCTACTTTTATGTCAAAATACAAGAGTTTGGACAATATCTTCATCTTTGCTTTCATGTCATCAATAATTTTATCTTTCAAATCTTTCTTTTAGCAAACATAGCCATGTTGGACATTTGTCAAGCTTTTTCTACTGAGTTAACATAGTCCGTTAAGTTAAGATTTATTATCTACCTATAGTCCCTTAAATCCATAATTTTGTTAGTTTTTTGGGTGGTGAGTTGCACATGGTGTTTCTTTTATTGTAACTTAAGGTATATCGGGGGAAATGTACAAAGTACATGGGTACCATGAGAAATGTTCAAATTTTTGTTTTTATTCCATATTTATTATTAATTACTAATTTATTGCCACGACATCAAAACTTAACTTGCATTTAGTGGTAGTTACATTAGGGGTACCATAAGTACAAAAATGGAACCTCGAGGATATCATAGGCATATTCTTAAAAGCAGGGATATCATGGAAAATCTGACAAAATTAAGAGGTATTACAGAAAATTTCCGCTTAAAAATCTCAAATTTATACTATAGACACAGCACAGTACACGAGATCTCAAATGATAGATTGCATACATGATGCTCCCTAGAATGCGAGTAATTAAAGCAAGCAAATTTAAATACATTGAAGAACAGAACAACCTGATTTACAAAGTAGTGTCTGAAACTTAACTAACACACCAACAAAGCATCAGTCAAAACAAGAAAAAGGAACTCCAAACTCAAAGACATTAGAATACAAACCAACAATGATACATTGTCATTTCTTAAAGCAACACTACTTACTTTTGCCCCTTTATGCAGATTGAGGTACTCAACTCACTTGATGGTCTCCAACCCCATGTCTCGACTAGTCAACTACCAATCTCGCTCAAAGACGATATCATTGCTGACTTCGTAGACAAACGTCTCTCAGACTTCCTTTCAAATCAGAGGGTCCATGCAAACGAGCCAACTTGCATGACTGCGCTACTATCACATTGTAGGTGGATTGCATTTCCCATGGAATTACCCCGAAGTCGTCGTTATATTCCTCCATTCCTTTCACGACGAACTGCCATATGAGAGCACCAGCACCAGCTTTGTTTCTTTTGGCAGACTTGTATAAGATATCATAGACAAGTTTGATTAGTTTATCGCGATGTGATGGTTCAAAGTCTTTCGTATGGCTTGACATTCCAAATTCTGAAAGAACAACAGGCTTTTTGAGTTGTTTTTCACCGTCTTCAATGTGGGATGACATCCATTTCTTGACAAATTCCAATTTCTCGTCGAGGTTATCCTCAATCCTGACAAAGTGGTTAAAATGTAAGCTTATGTAAACCAGATGATCGGCTTTTTAGTATAATGGAGCAGCCAATAACCGCCAAAGACCAGAATAGGTTGATCGTTGATATTGGCCAACATGAATCATTATATCAAAAACCATCAATAAAGGAAAAACATAGAGGGGAAAAGGGAGAAAAGGGAAAAAATGAAAAGAAAACAGCACGATAATGTATAAAAACAAAGTGTAAATACAGTAATTGAGAAAGTCATAATAAAGTCAGAAACTATTGAAATAATGAGAGTATGAGACGAATAATCGAGGACTAATATTTTTTAAATTTGCAATGGAGTCTTCTGAATATAATTTTGAGATAGTGCAAGGAATTACTGCAGTGCAATAACTTAAACTCTAATTATAGTAATTAATAAATCCAATGTTTTGAGAGTAATATTATGTAAGACCAAGGCAGGCCACTCACCACTTGTCAGGGTACATATGAAATGAAGCAAAATCGATTGTAGGTATGTCATTGTTGCGAATAAAATCAGTTCCAAGTCCAGTTGAAAATTTAGATGGGTTTATAGCTGCCTTTGAGCTCTTTGAATCATAAAATCCTTCTAGGCCAATAGTAACCAGATGTTTGTCATCAATTGTCTTAATGAACTCGGACATCTCTTTGATCCAATCCTGCAGTTTTGTACCATGTTGGAATTCCGTTAACAAGGCAACGACATAAAGGAACTTGAATATAATGGTCAACTGTTTTTCAATTTGAAAACAATGTAAAATTTAGTTCTTGTTTAAAAAAAAGCTGGTGTCTATATTACATGTTGAATTCTTTATATTTAGGATTGTTGAACTTTTTATACAGGCAATCCAGAGCACTGCAAACGTTTTGCGCTTAACCCTATAATTAAATGGGAAATCACAAAAACTTGTATGCGATGGTCTCACACCATGTGAGACCATCCCGTTGACCTATGATAAAAAAAAAAAAAAAAAAAAAAAAAAAAGGGACACATAAGGATGTGAGACGTTCTCACAATATGAGACCGTTTCATACAAGGCTTATGAGAGGAAAGCTATTGTAAGAAATGCAGGAAACTCACTTGAAGGGTGTCGCCTGAAGGGTCAGACATGCACCGTGGTTCATTTATCAACTCCCACGCAAGTATAATTGGATCATCCCTGTACTCAATTCCAGTGATGGTATTTTTTCTCGTAAGCACAGTCTGAAAATCATTAACATATAGAAATCATTACTTAAAAGATTACACTACTATTATCAGTTGCCACATCAGTTGGTTAAAAAAAAAACAAATATTGATCAACGAATTATCATCATTATTCTTTTCCTCTTTTCTAAGTTTGGAACAAGAAATTAGTGAGAGTCTGAGATACAGCATTGAACTTAACAGCAATAAGTTATTTGTCACATTCTCAGTAGAACATTTTCTAGTCATCTGTCGGCTCCATTTAAAGGTCCTATAATGGTTAGCAATCTAATATCCGGCATTCTATTTCTTATGCCAAAATAAAGTACTTTACGGTTAACACGTTTATCCTCAAAAGCTCTGAAAGTGAACATTTACAAATTCAAGTTCTTATATTGTTTCCATAAAGAGTAAGCAATGCTCATAAATCACTATTCGAATCATTTCTGGGAGGTTTTTCTTCAGAGAAACACAAGGATGGATAAAGAGAGCATTAATTAATACCTTAACATAATGTTTGAAATAAGTCTGGATGGTAGGATCAAAGAAGAAAGAATCATTAGAAGAACTTATGCCAAGGCCTTCTTGCCACGCCCATTGTACATATTGGGTTTTTCCACCATATGCTTGCAAATTGTTCACCAGACTAAAGATCAGCCTGACTCCATTCCTTCTTGCTTCGGCAATTACGTAATCCAAGGCCTGCAATGCCCTCAGTTAATCAGCAAGCACAAAACTAGCTGAGAGTATTAGTCAACGTACATATTAAAGCTGCTACTTGATCATTATCGAAAGTTGGACAAACCATAATTTAGCCATTAATCATCACCCCAATATGGAACTACACTGATCCTCCTAAGCTATGATTATGCAAAAATGCAAACTTTGCAAGTAATATTTGGGACACTTAAAACCATAATTACAATTAAAGCTTGGGTTAAAATAGGCAGCGATTAATCAGCAGAAAATCCATCATAGACAGAATTTTATTTCTTTAAAGCGAAATAATAAAATGATTATAAAATTTATTCCCTGATGGACCATGTTGGAAATCAATGATTACCCATCACTAATTTGATTCAATATTATTCATATTAATAAATACTACTCCTTCCGTCCCGGTCATTTGTTTACCGATTCCATTTTGGTGTCTCAATCAATTGTTTACCTTTCTATTTTGGGAATGTATTTAATGGGCAATTTGATCACATCCTCAATTTGGTCCACTTGTCATCCAATAATTAGTCCCCACTTCTTTTATTGGTCTTTGTGTCAAAACCAAAGGTAAACAAATGACCGGAACGAACGGTATACTTCTCATCTCAGCACAACAATCTTTAGCCTTATTTCAATATCCTAATTGTACCTTTTTGTAAAGCAGATCTCATTCACAAATCTGGGTAACAAATAATTTGAGAATCAATTTTAACTACCAACCAAATAATGCTCTACTAATTTATTTGCATCTACTTTTTAGTTTGACAAGAAATATGAGTATAACATTAAACATTACAGCACTCCACCTTTAACTGCCATAAATTTCTTCAGTAGGTGAGTGTACTGTCGGCCAGAGTGTAACTTACTCAATTACATTAACAACACCACCACCGACAGTACTCCATTGCTCAAAAGACAATGGCTTTGACAACACAACTTGTTCGGATTTACGCAGCATTATCCTTCTAACAAAAACACAGATGGACTGTTTACACATTTAGTCACATCTTATCAAAAACACCAAATTCTCGTATAACTGTATAAGATCGCCTTATATATAACAGGAGCATTACCCTTGTAATGAAAACATAAATTCTCGTATAAGACAGTCTTAAAGAACGGGTTTTCCGACAATTGAGTAACTAAAGTCAAGAATGTTGATGTACCTGAAAAGATTGTTCATCAAAATGACCAGGAGAAAGCTGCAAAGCATGATAAGCACCGTCATTAAAAGCCCAAGTTCTACAAACAGTAAGACCCATTTTAGATGCAGATTGAAACATCTCTTTAACTCTAGGTCTACTAGATTCACCAGCAGCATGATCCATTAACCAATATGAATTCCACCCATTTATATAAAATGGTTTCTCATCCAACATAAATTGATGACCAACAACTTTAACAAAGCTGTAATGCTGTTGCATAAAGACATTAGTAACACTAAAATCACCACCAAATGACATGTAAATGAATGTGATTAGTGTAGCAACACCCACTACTGGGAAAAATAATCCCTTTTTAGCAAGCATTTTTCGAACTGACCCATGAGACATTGCCATTTTGTGTTTTCAAGGAGATCTCAAACTGTCTGTTTTTATTGCTCAATTTGTGGGGAGTTTTGGGATGCTCAATTTAGTGTTTTGTAGTGTGAAGAATTGCAGGAGAAAAAGGGTTGATAATTGGTGGTCAGAGTTGAGAATTTAATAATCTTGTATTTGAACACCCATTTGCTTTATTTAACGACTAATCAGTCATGTGACTGGAGTAAAGTCCCCAACAGGCACCCAAACTATCATCAAATCAAATGTAGTTTTTTTTTTTTTTTNTTAACGGGCCTTCTCCGTCCCTTCAACTCACAACGAAACACGATGAGGTACGTGCTTCCTTGCAAGGCTAGTTGGGGCTTGCTCAAAACTTTTGACACATCCAAAAATTAGGCACAAAGAACAAAGAGGATGCATCACAAAAATCAAAACCGCTTCCCTCATCAAAACGGCCGTTTTGGTTCGAGATATGAAAGGTCTAGGTCGGGAGGTACCGTCTAAAAGTTCCGACGAGGTGTCAACCCCCTAGCAATGGCTCAAGCAACCCAAGTGTGTCCAATGCTCAAAAAACACATTCAAGAGTGGGGTGAGGGGAAACAGAACAAGTCCTCCGAGGATTACAAAACCAACACGAGATTCAACCAAAAGACCCACGACTAAGAGGACCTAGGACAACAACATCCTCACGGTTTTCACTCGTCTCTCATTTGAATTCCGGGTGTTTTGTACAAAAAGAAGACAAAACACTCTCCTACTACGACTCGTGAAACGTGCCCGCAATCGAATGTGTAAAACCATCCTATGTCCAAATGAAATGCAAAACTCGGAACAATGCACAAAATATGAGACAAGGGTTGCAACTGGGCTAGGGAATATGGCAAAACGGGGTTGGTGCAAGAACCGATTGGATATGTGGAGTTCAATATCAAGAATGATCATGCTACCCTTCATCCTACTCTTTATTACAACAACTAAGACACGTCTATGCCTTAAAATCGATTTGACAAAACCGTGCAAAAATTGCATAAACCCGACTTAAATTGGAAAAAGTCAAAATCCATTACAAACCTTTCAAACGGCCTTTATTACAACCAATGAGCAATGTTTACACCGTAACAACGAACTTGGAAGCCAAAATCA
>VHZZ01001529.1:41218-53776 GCA_009801015.1 Silene noctiflora | reverse complement strand
TATTATTATTATTATTATTATTATTATTATTATTATTATTATTATTATTATTATTATTATTATTATTATTATTATTATTATTATTATTTTCTCATATTTTAATTATGATAATAGATGGTGTACTTCTTAATATGTTATTTGTCCCACATTGAAAAATTATGTAGGTGTTCCCACATGGGAAAATTACCATTAGGTGAGTAATCCTATGATTATAAATAAGAGTCATCTTTGAAACTTGGGTATCAAACAAAAATCTTTTGAGTCTCTTCATGTATTGTCTTAGAGGACTCTTAAGAGTTTGAATTATTAAAAATTAATTAATAATTAATAATTAATAATTAATTTAGGAAAGTATCCTAAATAATATTTTTGATATAAAAAATATAAAGGAAAATATTTTAACTTTTATAATAATTAGATAAAATATATATTTCCTATGTAATATTCAATATTTATACATGTGATAGTAAATAATATTAATGGTGAATACAACATATGAATAAAATGAACCATGAGTATCCATAATATTTATCCGTATAATTACAAATATAATCATATAATTTTGTATATTATTTTCAAGTGACGATGATTATAATTTTTATTTATATAAAAACTTATACATTTCATTTGACAAAAAATTATCATAAAAAAATTATGAAAATTATATAATTAGATTCGTAAAAAAAAAATGTTATCATTAGAGTATAAGTTTTATATCATTTGCACATATTTTAATTATGATAGAAAAAAAACTTACGGATATTATTATTTTTTTTTTGAGAGGAAAAGCCAAAGGCTTAATTCAATAACGATAAATCAAACAGAACAACATTGTTCGCAATCAGAGGTAGCGCATCCGACCACTCAATTTTGCAAGGGCCATTAGCTGACACGTGAGCTAAAGCATGAGCTACGGAATTGTTTAATCTACTAGTGTACGACCAAATAATAGAGCTAAACGAAGGGCATAACAAGAAGATCTCTTCTAGGACCAAACTCAGCATACCCCGGTCATGTTTCCTCTGCTTCAATGCATCAATGACTTGCAAGCAGTCGCTTTCTACGACAATCTAGTCATGCCCTTTTAGAATAGCAGCCTTGACTCCCTCCAGTACTGCGACCGCTTCAGCAATGTGAGGATCCCAAACATACTCCTGCAAGATAGAAAACCCCCATAGAACTCGCCCTCCGTCATCCCGGCACACCACCCCAATGCCCACACCCACACCTTCCTTCGACCCGGCATCGACATTAACTTTCACAAACCCATTTGGCGCACCACACGACCCTTCTACCGCTCCCTGAACCTCTACCCGCCTATCCATGCCCCTATCTCGTCTTCCAAGCCTCGAATCCTCACACCCCATCATCTCACATGACATCCCGGCACCTCTGGATAACCCGCTTTGGGTTTACGTCCCTACCTTCAAAAGTAACCTTATTACGATGTTCCCAGATAGCCCAACACCCTACCATAAGCTTCGCGTGTTCCATCCCACTCAAGACCCTCCACTTTGCCTCCACCCAATCTCTCATTCTACCGCCTGCATCACCATCCTCCCTTCTAACCCGAGGCCCTCCCACACTCTCTGCGTCACCCAACAGTCAAAAAAAATATGAAGACTCGACTCAATACAAGAAAGGAAAAAAGGACAGTTCGAAGGCTCACCTCGTACTCGAATAACAATGTTTTCTCCTGTGGGTAACGCTTCACTGCATAGTTGCCAAAAGAACAGCTTTACTCGGGGCCAAACCGGAACTTTCCAGAGACGATTCCACAACAATTTTTCCCGCTCCCAGTCTGACATGTCACCACCATCATTCGACTGAGTGACCTCAGCTATCAGAGACACGCCGTCCTGACCGAATAGTGACCATCTCTCTCAGCCTCCCAATACCACTCATCCCGAGGCTTATGCTCTCCTAATCGAATCCTCTCAATTCGTGCCCTTTCGAACGGTAAGAAAAACTCAGCCGGCTTCGTTTGGTTCCAGCCCCCATCCTCGTCATGCAACAAATCCGCTACCCGAAGGTTGTCACTCCCTGGTGCACACGGAGATATGACCTTCCTCGTTAGAGTTCTCGGAAGCCAAGCATCCTTCCAAACCCACGTGATTGCTCCATCTCCAATCCTACGCCTCAAACCCCTTTCGAGCACCCACCTTGCCTCTATGATACCCGTCCATGAGTAACTAGGATTATGTCCCAACCTCGCATCCAAGAAACCGTCATTGGGGAAGTATTTCGCCTTCGTCATTTGAGCCCACAAGCTCTCTGGCTTCGTTAAAAGACGCCATCCCTGCTTAGATAACAAGGCCAAGTTAAAGAGATGAAAGTCGCGAAACCCCAAACCCCCCATTCCCTTCGACCGGCAGAGTTTATGCCAAGCAACCCACGATATGCCCCGTTTTCCTTCCTCATGGTTCCACCAAAATCTCGAAACCAGTGCTCGAAGCTCGTCACAAAAACTCGTAGGAATTTTAAAGACACTCATCACATAGGTAAAGAGTGAATTGGCCATATCCTTTAAGAGAACCTCCTTACCCGCTCTAGACAACAACTTCCCACGCCAGCCTTGCAATCTTTTAGCGAGCTTATCACGAATAATATTAGTTAGAGCCTTCTTCGATCGTCCCACCACCGTAGGGAGCCCCAAATACTTAGCCTGCTCGTCGACTTCAACAATACCTAGCCTTGTCACCAGATTACTCCTCTTCGTGCTCGGAATACCTTTTCTAAACGAGACGGTAGTTTTATCAAGATTCACTAGTTGACCAGACGCATCTTCATACTTTCGGATAATCTCGGTAATAGCATCTGCCTCTGTGTCAGAAGCTTTCGCAAAAAAGATGTTGTCATCGGCGAATAAAAGATAGGACACCAACGGGGCTCCAGCCGATATGCGAATCCTATGTAATGTACCATTCTCCACAACCCTTCTTATAAGATTTGACAGAGCCTCTACACACAGGATAAACAGATAGGGTGACAGCGGATCGCCTTGCCTTAGCCCCCGAGATGGTCTGAACTCCCGAGAGGGACTCCCATTAATTAGCACTGCGAACGACACCGTTGAAACACAAGCCATAACCCTATCAGTCCATCCGCGGTCAAACCCCATCGTACAAAGCACCCGACCCAAGAACCGCCACTCAACCCTGTCATACGCCTTAGCCATATCGAGCTTTATTGCCATATGACCATCAGCCGCTTTTAAATTTTTCATGAAATGAAAAATCTCAAAAGCAATTAAAACATTATCCGAAATAAGTCTCCCCGGGGTAAAAGAACTTTGATTCACCGAAATAATATCCCCCAGAAAACGCTTAAGTCTATTCGCGAGCACTTTCGACACCAATTTATATGCCACATTACATAAGCTAATCGGTCGGAAATCCCGAATCTTGTCTGGTGCTTTCTTCTTTGGGATCAGGACAATGTTGGTTTTGTTAAGGTCTCTAGGCGATCTCTCCCCCCTCAGAATAGCAAGGACAGTGTTCACCACCTCCGGGCCAATAGCACTCCAAAACGACTGGTAAAAGAGCCCATTCATACCATCCGGACCCGGAGCTTTTAAAGTATGCATCTGGTGCAACGCTTCAATAATTTCCTCCCCACAATAATCCCGCCTTAATTCCGTATTCATATTCTCCGAAACACGCCCCTCAAGCCCTTGCAAGACATCTTCGAAATTGGATGGCTGTGATGTAGTAAACAAGGATTGGAAATAGGAGTTGGCCACATCAGCAATAGCCTCATCCCCAGCTTGCACCATCCCATCGTCATATATCAAACTAGCAATGTAATTTTTCCACTTTCTCTCCCCAGCCCTAGCATGGAAGAACTTGGTATTCCTATCACCCTCCTTAAGCCACAAAGCACGAGACCGCTGCTGCCAATATTGTTCCTCTTGCTTCCTCAAACTAGCAATCTCCGCAACCAATTTCTTTCGTTTTTTAACACTCTCAGCCAATCTATCCCCCTCATTAAGCTTAGCCAGCTGGTTTATTTTCCGTTGCATATACCGTCTGATCTTCCCTATATTTGTCTTATTCCAAGCACTTAGCTCACTAGTACACGCCTGCAACGTAGCAACTAAACTTCCTCTCCCTCGTGTCACACCACGCTCAACCGCTTCCACGCAGCCCTCCTCTTCAACCCAAATCTACTCAAAGCGGAAGTGACGCCGCTGTGCACCCTCAATCTCCTTCTTGTTAAGAACAAGCTTAATCGGCGCATGGTCCGACCAATCCCGATTAAGATAAAATAGCTTTGCAAACGGAAACAAGTCAAGCCACGACTCGGAGCACATGGCACGATCCAACATGCTTTGTCCTCCCCAACGTGCCCATTATCAAAGGAAAACTTGTATCCTTCCCATGAGATATCACGCAACCCACAATCATCAATCGTATCTCGGAAGTTATTCATTTTCCATTGGGGACGACTTCCTCCTTTCATTTCGGTCGAGTACAAAACCTCGTTAAAATCACCCATGCAAACCCACAGGAGAGAAGATTGCCCATGAAGAACTCGAAGTAATTCCCAAGACAGATGACGATCCGCCACAGCCGGCCACCCATAGAAACCCGTGAGCCTCCAATCATTCCCCACCCCTCGAATAGTGAAATCCATGTGATGGACCGAGGCCGACATGAAAACACAGTCAACCTCCTTCCTCCACAACATAGCTAAGCCACCATAACGCCCCACACTATCAACCTCCAAGCCATAATAACCCTCCAACTTCTCTTTCACTCTCTTCATCTCACGACCACTAAGTTTCGTTTCACATAGAAACAAAATGGCCGGGGCCTCCCTCCGCACCAGCTCGCGGAGCGCAATAACTGAGTCGGGGTTGCCCAAGCCCGACAGTTGATACTTAAAATATTCATTGAGCCCGGCGGGGCTGATCATGGTCAGCCTCCACCTCAGGTATCAAGACGCCCCCATCTCTAAGAACTCTAGCTTTTTTAGACCCCTCAGCTTCATCACCCCTCTCCCTCGTTCTCTTCCCCGCACTGCCATTAGGACTATGCGAACCCTCCCCAAAAGCATTCTCTCCCACCATCCCAGCCCTAGCCATTCTGTTCCAGCTCCTCCCTCGATATATCTCTACCTGCCCATTACAGTCCCTCGAGCCGTCCTCTTCAACACCCTCCCCAGCCCAAATGCTCGCATTGCCTAAATCCATGTCCCTCGCGCCATTTTCCTCTCCTCAGTCCTCCCTTTATTCCCAGGGGTATCCCCATCCACGCACCCCTCCTCTACTGGTTGTTGATACTTCTCCCCTCCCTCTCGCACCCCATCCAAACCTTCTCCACTCCTCTCTGGGTAAGTATCAACCCTCCTATTGCGGAGCCCGAGAGCAATAGCCTGCAATTTTTCGATCATGTTGGCAATCTCACTTTCATTTTCCGCAGACTTAGAGGCATCAAAGTTTGCTCTAAGATCACGAGCAGCCCTCCCTGATCCTTCCTTTACCGTCTTCACCACTTTCCACGGTGAGGCACGCATCCATTCCCCAAACTTAAGATCTTCCTCCTCATAGGGACCGTCCTCACAATCTTTCTCACCATGTCCCATAAGGCCACACCCATAACAATAGATGGGCAACCGTTCATATTTCACATCAAACTCCGTCACTTTTCCTTCCTTTATTCGAATTGGGATCACTACCTTCAGCGGAGTTCTGACATCATGCAGAAAGCGGATATGTATAGCTCTATCCAACTCCACGTTCGGTCCCGTCTCAACACTAATGAACGTTCCTAAACAATTACCAAGCCTCTGTGCGTTTGAGTTGATCTTCCTCCCCGAAATAGGCAAATCGTAAACCCTAGCCCATATAGGAACTCGGAAAAGCGGCACATCTGAAAGTTTACCTGAAAGGTTAGGCTCATTGAAGCACCACACGAACCTGTCAAAGTGCCATGGCTGACCTTCCAAAACCCTAGCTTTATCCTTCACACCCCCAAACTGAAAGATGAAGGTCTTCTCCTTAGCATCAACCACATTCCCCAGGATCTCTTTAGATGGGTTCCACAATTAAATCATGAAGTCAATTGCTGCTTTCACGTTAATAGCCCTAGACGCCCAAAGTTTCCCTACGAGCATCAGATCATGCTTTTTCTCCATATCCCCGACATCTTCCTCCCATTCAAGCGCCGCCTCTCCCTCCCTAACAACGGAGGTCAAAACCTTTTTCCCGTTCCGATGTTGGCCCCTAGACGAACTGTCCATCAGCACCAGCAGAGAGAAAAAGGAAACACACATAGAAAGAAAACCAATCAAAACTAAACTCACGAATAAAGCCGTGTGAGAAGCCTCGAGCAAGAAGGAGAGAACCAAGATCTTTTGGACCGAACCCTAGAAGCCTCTAGGACTTTTTGTAGAAGCCATATTAATTACGGATATTATTAATAGATAGTATACTATTTGTTCATTATAAAATCGGGTTGGATGTCGAATTAGGTGTGAAAAATATGTTGTACTTTTCAATATATTATTTGTCCCACATTGAAAAATAATGTACGTGTGATGAATATAATAAATAGTTGAATTATCCCACATCAGAGTATTTGTCATAAGGTGAATTGTCCCACATCAGAAGATTATCATAAGGTGGGGTGATCTCATGATAATAAATAAGAGTCATCATTGAAACTTATTAGGTAACAACACAAAATCTTTTGATTCTATCAAATATCGTAAGGTGGATGATCCCATAACACAAAATATTTTGAGTGTCTCAAGTATTGTGATAATATATAACATACAAATATTAAACACGTAAATATTTATGGAGGCGATTATGTATTGATGATATTATAATTATTTTTATTTAAAGAAAACTATGAAAATAATATAATAAGATTTGTGGTAAAAAAAAATGCAATCATCAGAATATGAGAACAGACATGTTAAATCGTTAGCTAGCTACAATTCGCCGTGCCTAAACAATTTAATGCAACAACTCAACACTATAGTAATGGGTCAAATGCAAACGAGTTAAATCAATGTTTTAAGGTTGCTGAACAGTCGACCTTGCATGACTTGTATATATCGGATCTCACGGGTCGGGTCGATCATCGCACAATTTATCGAACATGGTAAGCATTTTGTAAGATAGGAAGAAATAAAGACGCTCAACTAACTGCGACCTATAAGAACATGCATGCAATCTAACATGAAACCGATCTCCAACGACCGTACATATGCATTCCAACCAATCAGGACCAAGACGCATGCCGAGGACTTACATATAATGTGAAGTGAGTTAATTGGGTAAAAAGGGGTAAATTAGATTTGGATATGTTGAGGTAAAGCCAAGCTAGTAAAATCGTATCCAAATAATAAACCATTCCGCTCAACAACCCAATATTAGTAAATAAAACCAATGTCAATGCGGCATACAACTTACTCACACTATCACATCACGACTCCCCATAAAATATAAAGACATACATGAGAGTAAAATACAACATCCTTTCCTTTCATTTCACATGTTCTTTTTTTTTTCTTTTTCATATTTCTTTTTCTCCTTTCTCCTTCTCATTTCACCCTTCTTCTTGAATTAAGACAAATTACCAAATTGATAAAAACAATATACCCGTAATTAACAACCAAACTAGCTTGACAAAGGTAGGCTAAATTTAGGATTGTAGTTGATAAATGGGTCAAAACAGGTCAATTTGGCATGTGAAGTTCATGGGTAAAAATAAAAGGACAAATTTGCCTCTCCACATGTGTCACCACCACAAACCGAATGTGTACAGGCACTAAGAGATGGATGTCATGCTTATGCAATTTGATGTTACATGTCTTATAAGGAGTATTACTCACATCCTAGATGAAACTGATCATGAATGTCATCAGTTTATGGAAGCTCCAAACCTTAGAAATTATGAGTAGGTTTCCAATATTAAGTCAAGTCTATTTGTTCAGCAAAATTTCACAAAAACTCGTAGATTATACATTGACTACACTAGTAGAAGTGTTAAAAATGCAAGGATCAGGCTTAAAGGTAAAGTGTAGTGCAATGTCATCATTCAAATCTAACTGTTCCGACTCGACCTAATATGCAAAAATAGACATGTTTTTGTATTTTTTTAGGAATTCGTCAATTATTTTTTTTTTAAATAAGAAGAACGATGCATACAGAAATGCAGTAAATATGAGAACAGAAATGAAATAAATATGCACTGGATGCAAACAGGCAGTTGTATACCCTCCCCAAACCAAATCACACAATGCCCTCATTGTGTTTAGCAAACAACAACAGCAACAAAATATAGGGGAAAGGGATATACGAACAAGATGAATGCAAATGAAATAAAGCAGATGAAAGCAAACTTACATATTTATACAATACAGACCTTCCCAAACCAGCCAACAACAAGGAGAGGTCGTACAACCCGGGTTGCCTCCCGGTCATCGCTGTTTTATATGGTCTCGCTCGACCCTTGCCGCCTCATCTGCTAAAACAATTAAGCAGCCCACAGCATGGTTGCTGACGGAGTGAAGTACCCTCATCATTCTTGATCTTGGCCGTAGGCCACCACTTTACCGTCGCAGAGGCTATCTCACTATACTTTGCCTTCGGGCGCTCCTTCTTTGCACGCGGCATGGAATCTCCAATCCTTCCGCTATAATCAACATCTCCATATTCAGACTTTGCACCCAATGCACCAATTACATTTCTCGAATCCTCATAGCAGCCCAAAAAACTATCATCTCCTGGAGAAATAGAAATAAAAGGTGGTCCTCCATCGCACTCTCGATATGGGCGCGGAGGTGTCACATTAATAGTAACATCAAAAAATGACTCCACTGGGGTCACATCGGCTACCTTGTCAGATTCTACAGTGGAAACGACATGACAAGGTACAACTTGCATAGAGGCCCTACGAGTACTAGATTGGGTGTATGTCAATTTCTCACCCCCCACTTTAAATGTCAGAGTTCGCGCTCCTACGTCAATTATTACACCAACAGTGTGCAAAAATGGTCTCCCTAAGATAATAAGGGTATGGGTATCCTCAGGAATGTCTATGATAATAAAATCAACGGGTATAAAGAACTTCCCAACCCGCACAAGAACATCTTCTAAGATCCCCAATGGACGCGACAAGGAACGGTCTGCCATCTGGATAGTCATATTGGTGCTGAGGCGGCATATTAGGGTTCCCTTGTGGTTGATTACCACGATTATGAGGAATGACATATGCATTGGTCGGCTGCGGGGTAGGATTTTGCACATTGTATAAATTAGAGTACGGGCTACCTTGCTTGAAAGACTGATAGACATGAACTTGTTCTATAGCACTCATACATCCAGCTGCAACATGACCATTAGTACCACATCTCTCACAAGGGACTTCCCGTTGAACCATTGCATGGACCGTCTGCTGGTTTCCCAAGGACTGGGAATTCTTTAACTCGACAATTTGGGTGGTCAAAGCCTCTAACTGAGCTGCAACAGCTCTATTTGACCCACTACCTCTCGTGCTCCCTCTGGGATTACCATATTCAGCTGTATGTGTAACAATCTCCTCAATTAGCTTCCAAGAAGTATCGTGATTAGTGTTGTTCTGAAATCTCCCATTCGCAGAAGAATCTAAGAGTGCTCGATGATCGTCATATAACCCATTGTAGAAGTTGTTACACAAGTACCATTTCTCAAAAAAAATGGTGCGGAACAGAACAGATTAGCTGTTTATAACAGACCCAAGTTTCATTAAAGTTCTCCGTGGGACTTTTCTTGAAACTGGTGATTTGGCTTCGTAACGCGTTATTCTTCTATGGTAGAAAGTACATCTTACAAAATGCGAGGGCCAATGAATTCCAATCTGTAATACCTTGGGCTTCCATGTCAATGTTACGAAGCCACTCAGCATCACCATCCCGTAGAAATAATGGAAAAAGGATATGTTTAACTTGATCCTGTGTGACACCCGCGGTGAGAGGGATGAAACAACATTAGGTAACGAACTTCTCCATATGCTTGGCAGGATCCTCAGTAGCTCCACCACCAAACATATTCCATTCCACCAGGTTGATGTAGGAAGGACGGATCTCAAAAGTACCATCGTCGGTGGTGGTAAGCTTGAACCCCTTAGGAATGGAGGCAAGGGTCAGTTCAGAATGGTTTGCTAGAGTGGGGTTTTCAGCCATGATGGCAGCGGTAACCGAGATAAAAGTGTCCTCTTCGTAAGACTGGGTCTCGGAAATATAATCAGCGTAAACTGAGTCAAGCGTACTCAAGTCTTCTGCTTGACGGATTTCCCTGAAGAAATTTCGCCTAGCTCGCAGAGTCTTTTCTGGTTCAAGGTTGTATGGAACGAGCTCGGACCTATGAGACCTGGACATAAAAAAACACTAAAGGAAAGGATAAGAACAGTCTCAAAGAATTAAAGTCCCCTGAGACAAAAGACAAACAAAAAGCAAACAAATAGAAATACACCGTCTCCCCGGCAACAGCGCCAAAATTTGACAGGCTAATCGTGCACCTACCAAAGATAACCAATTGGTCTCTAACTAATATAGCTAGGGAAGTCGGGATCGTATCCACAGGGAGACTAAAATGTGTTCTACTTGCTAACTAAAGTCTATCTACGTAACAATTCGGGGGTTGTTTGTTTGGTTGCTAAATTAAAAGCAGTGAATGAAAGAGAAATAAGAGAATAGAAACAGGTATAACAATATAAGGAAAAAGGACTAGGACATCGGGTTACCATGGAAATACAACGGTTAAGACAAGGGTTAACAATCAGTCATAAAGACGGTCTACATGGTAGTGAAAAGGTCCTCTCGGATCGCTATTCGCCCTAGAATGCTTCTAACGGGCTCTCGCAACTTATTAAGGCACTCTATTGTTTGTAGCAAGTCTAACTCTCACCAGGCTTTCGATATTAGGTTGGAGTTTAGCAATTTAATCAACTAGTTTCGTGCACTTAACCAATTAATCAAGATTAATTACAACAATTAACAACACAGATTCGTACTTATGCCAGATCAAATAATCTAATTCAACCGTCTTATAACCATGGCTCCCCTAAATCCTAGCAGAGGGAATTAGTTACGCATAATCAAATTAATAGAATTAACAATAATAACGATAATCAAATTAAGAATGACCAAAGGATGATAATAACAAATAAGCATAAAATAAACAAGAATAAAAGAGAAGGGAAAATAAGCAAAGGCAAAGTATTAAAAGAAGAAAAGTTACAAGTTTTAGATCCGAAAGTACAGAGAAAAGTAATGTAAGAAACGTTTTGCAGTGTAAAAACATAACCTAAAAGATTACAACCATTTCTTAAATACTAAGAGTCCAAGAATTAAAACAAATAAGAGCTAAATGGGCCGAATTAAATAGTTCAGAAATTTCGGCAAAACAGAAACCAGTCGATCGACTGAAAACCCCAATCAACTAAAGCACCAACTTGAGTCTTTGCCAAAGCTACATTAGTCTATCGACTAACCACGTCAGTCAATCGACTAAGAAGGACAATCGATCGACTAAACTGCAAAAACTGAATTTCGCAAAAGTCATCTTCAGTTGATCGACTCAAAACAACAGTCAATCGACTATGAAATTAAGACAAAAGTTCAATGGACGTCACTTCCTTTACTCCGGCTCGCTTCTCATCGCAATCATTCATCCCGAGGTAGTAATTCTCGAGCTCATCCATAACAACATCAAGATTGGCGCTCTAGTTACGGGTTTCGGCTTGTTTGCTAACACTTGAGCCCACAACCTACATAGATTACAAGATAACCCAAAGTAGTCAATTTAAGGGAGAATAGTAGCTATTCGCTACTCAATATGCATAGAAATGCGTGTAAGTCAATGGAATAAATGCATATAAAAGGCACGCATCAACATAAGATGGAGTATTATAACTAAGTTAATTACCCCTTTGCAACGCACGGGTGTTGATGCGTGCCTTTTGTATGCGTTTATTCACATGTTTAGCACRCATTTCTATTCGCTTATTTGATCATTTCATCCCATTTCCTCCCGAGTTTGCTACTTTGGTGCGTTTTATGTCCCATGCAGGTTTTGAGACGCATTCAAGCTCTTAGAGGCCAAATCCATCCATTATTGACGCAAGAAKAAAGYTTAGAAGACTTTAGRCGAGCATAGAGGACAAGAAYTGAAGTTGTAAGCTTGAAGTCGATCGACCTGCTGTCTAATGTCGTTCGACTTGCTGCTGGGTATGTCGATAGACATGCTCGTTAGACTCAGAATTTCGCTTGAAGAGAARCTTCCTCTCTGTCGAACGACCATCTTCTCTTTGTCGATAGACCTACCTACAGGCTGTCGATCGATCAAAGCCTTACTGTCGATCGACTTAGTGCACGTTTGGACAAGTTTTAGCTTAGTTCATTTCTATTTTAGGCTTGACTATATAAAGCCTTTGTAATCTTTTATTAGGGTACACACTTTTGACTGAGAAAAACAGATACTTTGAACAGAACTACGTAGAAATTCTCTTTGACTTTTAGATCTAAAAAGAACATCTTTTCTCTACTTCGCTCAATACTTTGGAA
>VHZZ01001528.1:126495-138092 GCA_009801015.1 Silene noctiflora | reverse complement strand
CGATATGCGCAGAACAAGTCATTAGACGTCTCTGATGACGAGTCCTGTCGGCAATTCAACGTCAAAACCAAATAAAATTAACAAAAGCTTAAATTAATTATTCTCGGGTGTTACATACTTAATATTACATATTTTATTATATATTTACATTATAATTTTATTTTGATAATAGTTATAAATATATTTACGATAATATAAATTATGTTTTCTAGAGAAAAAAAACACCAAATAGGACTATACAACACAATATGTTAATCATGCGAAGTAAGCCAACATTTTGTGTTGATTCGTCAGTGACTTCATTTCCTAGATAATCCTTAGAGGATTCTTTAGATACAGAAGGTATAGATGAATCAACATTAGCTCTTACTTGATTTCTGACTTCATTTTCTTTATGAGTGTTCTCAACATTAGATCCATTGATCTCTTGATTTTCGTCTTCTTCTAACTTGGGAGGAGCTTTGTGAGTAAGACAAAAATATGGATCGTTATCATATTCAAGTTCTTCCTGTTCATGTTGATCAAGTAAGTCAGATTCGTCAAAGATAACATGAATACTCTCTTCTATACACAATGTCCTTTTATTATATACTTTATAAGTCTTGCTGTGAGTAGAATAACCTAAGAAAACGCCTTCGTCACTACGAGGATCGAATTTACCTAATCTGTTTTTGCCATTATTATGTACAAAGCATTTACTTTCAAACCATCTTAGGTGTGCAATATTTGGTTTCTACCTCGTAGTAATTCCTATGCAGTTTTCTTTATGATTGGTCTAATAATAGCAAGATTATGTATATAACAAGCAGTGTTTACAGCTTCTGCCCTGAAATTTCTAGGTAAACCACTACATAATAACATAGTGTATGACATATCCTTGAGAGTTCTATTCATTCTTTCGGCAACTCCATTTGTTATGGAATTCGTGGAGCCTAAAAACTATGATCTACTCCACGCTCTCTACAAAACAGAATGAAAGCTTGATTGTCGAATTATGATCCGTGATCCGTTCTGATCGATACAAGATTATTATAATATTTTTTTTGGACAAATTTTATTAAACATTCAAATTCCTCAAAACTTTGATCTTTGGAAGTAAAAAATATAGGCCAAACAAAATTTGAATAATCATCAACTAAAATGAATACGTAACGATGACTAGCTCTACTACCTACCTTCATAGGACCACATAAGTCCATATGAACAAGTTTTAATGATTTAGAAGTAACTACAACCTTTTTCAGCTTGAATGATGATCAGACATGCTTACAACGAACACACGTATCACAAAGTTTGTCAGTATCAAATTTTACGGAGGGAAGTCCGTCAACAAGATCCATGTTTTTCAATTTATTCAAACTGTAAGAACTTATGTGACCAAAACGTTTATGTCATATAAAGGGATCATTAACAATAGCACTCATACAAGTTGGAGAGGTAGATGGTGTAGCATTAATATCACAAATCTAAATATTATTCTTTCTTCTACCTTCTAATATGATGTTGCTAGATCTTTCACAAAAAAGACGACAAACATTTGAGTGAAATACCACTTTATTTCCACGATCACAAAAATTATAGAAAGTATATTCAGGTAAACCAACATATTCTATTTTGCGAAAATCACGATCGGAGGGTTTATTGTTCTTCTTTAAATATTCTTGACGACACTTTTTTTGATAACCCAATCCTTCTTTAAAGTAACTATCGGATTGTTTAGTTAGAAAATTCAGAACATTTCCACTGGCCTTCCAGTTTTGACTGACATTAAATGCTTTTTTAATTTAACATTAAGACCTTTTTCTTTAGTCAACCTTTCACAATTATAACATGCTTCAACAGTTTTGATGGACACGTCTTTGGTCTTGTCTACTTTAGATTGAAATACTATAATCTTGTTGGCTAAGGAGTTCTTCATGACAGTGTAATCATTTTTTCGAGTTATAAGTTCATTCGTTAAATCAGAGACTTTTTCATTTAAAGCCCTAATCTTCCTTTCTAGATCTGAGGTAACAGTATCCTCGGCTGAGGTAATGGTATCCTTGGTCAAAGCTAAGGTATGGTATCATTGGCTAAGGGTACGTTCCCCTCGCATTAATAACTCATTTTAGGGTTCTTATTGCTTCTTACTAAGTTAGGCGTTGGTTCAACGGTCGAGTCAAAACTGGGCATTGAAACAACTGGTGAAACTCCTTTTTTCTTGGTAAGAATCTTTTTAACCTTTCTTTTAAGCAGAAAGTTTTTTTCAGCGATGTCATTGATTTGAACGTGCAATTTTATTAGTTCATCACTTTGATCGACACAGGTCTCTTGAACTTCCTCAAAATGATTTAAGATTTTTTCTTTAGACAACTTATGAAATTTGTTTTTCATTTGAGTAAAAGTTGCCTCGCTTTCGTTATCAGAATCTCAATCCTGGACGTGTCATTAAACACATGTCTTTCATTTTGTGACATCGAGAACATAAGGGTTCATCATCGTATGGACTGAAGCATAAGTTTTCTTCTTGCTCTTCTTCTGATTCCTCTTCTTTATTATCTGTTCCTAGATCTCCCCATCCGCAGAACGCGAGCATAGCTTGCTTGTAATCATTCTTTGTCTTTTCACTATTGTCTTTGTTCTTAATCTTTTCCATGTAGGGTAATCTTTGATCATGTGCCTTGATTCCCCACATTTAAAACATCCTTTGTTCAAAAATTTAGGTTTTGATGTGCTTGGCTTTCTGGTGTTAGAGGTTTTTTCTTGATTGAACCGAAAGTTTTTCCTAAAACGTCTAACAAACAAAGCCATGTTTTCGTAAACCTCTTCACTGTCACTAGATTCGGCTTGTAGAGCTATACCTTTGGTCTTAGTCGTATAGCCATAGTTTTATTGAATTGTAACTCATGAGTCATCAACGATCCAAGTAAACTTTCATACGAAAGCAAAGATAAGTCATTAGCCTCCTCTGTAGCAGTGACTTTAGGTTGCTACTTTTCAGTTAAATTCGCAGAAAACTTCTAACCAGATCATCGGTTTCAAAAGATTTTCCTTGATTTCTTACCTCATTGGTTATGTTTGAAAATCTGGTAGACATATCATTGATGCTTTCATTTCTTTCCACATAAAACATCTCATACAGCTGAGTTAACAAATCTATTCAATACTTTTTAACCTAGGACGTTACTTCATATGCTATTTCCAAACTATCCCAAATATGTTTTGCACTCGTGCATGAAGGGAATGACTAAACTCTTCCTTAATAATTCAACGTTGCAAAAATGACATTGCACGTAAATTCTTTTGAGCTTTAACAAAATCGTTTAAAACATAGTCATCTTCTTCCTTTACACTAGTGTTGTCGAGTACATCGACAATAGTGATGGTAAGAGGTCCTTTGACTATGATTCTCCAGCACTCATAATCTGCGCCTTTATGTAATGCATCATTTTGTTTTTCCATAAACTATACCCAGTACCATTATAGATAGGATATTTAGTATCCTGTGATTCATGATAAAATAAAATGAAATCTCTTAAAAGATAAATAAAATATAAAAAAAATCAATATTAGAGTATTGGATAGACTCTTTAGATGTTAGGCTATCAAGAGCACGAGGCTTTGATACCAATTTTAGAGTTCAATAGCCTAACAAATACTCTAGAGGAGGGTGAATAGAGTATGTACTTTTTTTCTATAATACCGCTTCTTTATAGGACCGTACAAAGGACCTTTTATGTTAAAGGAACCGTTTTTAGAGATAATTATAGACTCATTTCACGAACTTGATCTAGTCTACTCGACCTACTAGGGATTACTCGGCCGAGTATGGAGGATACTCGACCGAGTAGGGCTTACTTGGTCGAGTCGTGGTGACACTCGATTGAGTGTCGATGGTTTAGCGGTTATTTGTCCTATTGAAAGTCGGGATTTATATCATTTTCATTTTCTCATTTTCGTCATTTTCCTAACTCTAAAAGTAAGACTCTTTCCTTCTCCATCCCTCTTCTTCTTCCCTTACCCATCTACACTTAATTTCCCTACCTAGGGGACCAACGTGGGAACATAATTGACAAGTCGAGACGTAACCTCCGCCTTAAGTTAGTATGGCAAGGTAAGTGGTTTTTACCATCATTGGTATTAGTTGATGAAAATGGTTGGTTGTGATGGAGTCTTATTGATTGTTGTAGGTGGCGATGCTGGTGTCCTATATAAATATGTGTGATTGTCTGCGCTTGCAAGAGGATTCGCTAGAGGTAGAGTTTCCCTACTCCGTGTGATTATATGATTAATTGTAAGATGATGTGGTTTTGTTATTATGTGAATTTCTTATTGTGAATATTGTTGGTATTGGAGTTGTGATTGAGATTGTGAAGCCATGTCGGGAGATGGACTTCACCCCCATGTATTGCCTCTTGTGACTCTCGTCATAAGAGGGATGTGAACATTAAGGATCTGGGTTCACTCGTTGCAATGAACGGGAATTTTGATTACCAGTGCTGCAGTCTGGCATCGGCAGGGGTTGGTTGCCTATTGCGATGTGAACCATTGGTGTTTGCGCTGCGGTTCAGACACGGGTTACTACGGAGTACAGGGTGTTGAAGGATGGTGTTGGTATGGGCGGTTTGTTCATTGTTTTGTATGTGGCATTGTTATAACTATTGTGTACTGTTACTGACCTTGTGTGGTGCTAATAGATGAACTTTTAGTTTCTATGAGCTGACGTTGGGATTCTTGAAGGGCGTGTGACATCACTGAGTATCACTTAGTTCAGACGATCATTAGTTTTGGGTTATTTATATTCCTTCGGCCGTTAGATAGTTTGTTTTTGTCTTGAGTTGTAATTTGTTTTCTAAAGTTTGAATTTAATAAATTTTTAATCGTTCTTTTATTGTTTATTTGATATTAACTACGCGTCCTTATTTGTTAGGGAAGGTCTAACTAAAGGCTTTTTAGTAAATGGGGTGTTATATTTCGACTTGATATGCAAAACGTTGTATACTACGAATTTTGTGACTTATGGATTAAGTTCGACTATGTCGAGTATGATGATCAACTTGTAAAACAAACGTAAAATCAATAAGAGTATGAAAAGATAAATGACACACGATTTTTTAACGTGGTTAGGCCCAATTGAAAAGCCTACCTCCACCCCTTTTTATTAATTGTCTATCACGAGCTACTAATTTGGTCTAGCGTACAATAAACAACCATTACTTACGACTAACCCTAATTGTACTAATGAAGGATGTTAAGCTTTTAGTGTTTGAGATATGTGAAGCTCTCGATGGTGAAAGGATTTTAAGCTTTCGTGGTGTAAGATGTTAAACTTACAAAAGTTTTAATTTCAACAATAAAATTGATTCTAAAACAATACAATTCAATTATCTAAAAGTGGATTGTTTTACTATGCACCTTTTAAACGATAAACTTTTGACACGAAAAGTACTTAGTTTAAAAACTCGAGTTTCGAAAACAAGTTTGTAAAATAGACATTAAGAACAATGCTTAGAACAACGGAAAATGTTTTTGCAAATAACGATTTAATCAAGATGAATGTTTATTTAAGTCGTGTGTCTTACCTAGATTTAGGATTGTGTATTTATATGGAGGCACAAACCGAGTAAACACCATAGATATTTCGATTTAAGGTTCCTCGTGTACATGCCTTGCCACACACTCCAAAATCTAGATCTTTCATAAAATAAAAGAAGATAATCATTTCCAAAATATCTTGTCAATAAATAAATTTAGAAAAGTTAAAAATAAATTTGATATTTTATGAAAGAATAACCGAAAAGGATTTTGTAAATATCTTAAATATTTCCGTTAATAATCATATAGAAAGTAAAATAATTTTCATGATTTGAAAGATATAAAATATCTATATAAGATAAGAATTTTACGTTTAGATAGTAATCAAATCTTAGTCTATCTTACTGTTGAAAGATTCTACAATATCTTGTAAACAAGATATAATGAAATATTTCTCCAAAGGATATACCAGCTTAGATTTTAATCCAACTTAAAATCCCATAAAGTAAAACAATATATTATAGTTTTGAAATAAAACAAAACGAGTTTTTAAAAAAATAAGTGAAACTCTCGAACTACTGCAGATGTGAGGATACGGTCTCCTTAACTGAGAATACTGTTCCCTCAGGTTCTGAAAGAGTTCTATATCACTTGAGGTAACCGTTCCCTCAACCGAGGATACCGTTCCTTCAAGTGTGGTATGAAATTGTCCATAGTTCTATGATTCTCTTTTACAAAACATGTCCTTAACCTATTTCTTAAATTTCGTGATGACTTTATACATTTGTCCTTCACTTCAATCATCATCTTATATGCTTCATTTGGGTCAAGCTTGAGTACAGAAACAATAAGTATACTACACAACATACCAAGCTCATGAAAGCATAAATAAAATAACTTAGAAAGAAAACGATAACTTGACATGCTTCAAAACCTAATAAGGCCTACGGTCAACAATTTTCTGTTATAACATCTAACCACATCTTGGCAAATTAAAATATTCTATACTATGCTTCTCCCATTAATAAATACATCCTCGTTATCACTAATAATCCAAGGCAACAACACAGCAAGGATCCTATTAAATAACAGTTTTGAAATACACTTATATACCACATTGCAGCATGAGATAGGCCCAAACCAAGTAACATTCTGTGGTATTTCACATTTTGGAATCAAAGTGACTAGGGTATGGTTTAATTGTTTGACAGACACAAATAATATCTCATGAATCTTTAAAGAATGCACTAGAATATCCATCTGGCCCAGCTGTCTTATGAGTAGGAATAGAGAACATTACCTGCTAAATCTCTTCATCAATGACAGGAGCCAGCGGAAGAGCATGATGATCATTAGTGCAAATGTTTCCCATCTGTACCACATTCCTGGATATTTTAACAGTTGCATAAGATGTCCCAAGCAAATCAGTATAAAAGTCAATGAATGCTTGTTGAATATTATTAGTCTCCTCACATAAGATACCCTGATTGTTTTCAATTTTCATAACCTTGTTCCTTACTTGTCTGCCCTTGATTATACTATGAAAATATTTAGTGTTAAAATCACCCTTATCCACCCATGTAGCTTTAGATTTCTGTACAAGATACCCATGACAGACAGCATCCAAAAATCTAACACTACTATCAGCCTCAATTTCCTGTTAAATGAGATCAGAATTTTGAGGTTCATGTCTGAGCTTATCTTGTATATATTTCAGGTACATCGTGGCTCTAGCGGCATTGTTTTCCAAATCATCAAAATCTTCATTGTTCAGTTGCTTCGGGGGCCAATTTAAGTTCTTAAGTTTTTTAACTAAGGTAAACATCTTGGTCTCATGCCAATCCTTTTCCAAATGCAGCTTCACACACTGTTTAAAATCTACAAATTGACTCCATATATTGATATAATTAAAGCCCCTTCTTTTTTCCCATCACATTTACCTTGTATGACACATAGAGTGTGATCAAAGACACCTTCACAATTGAAATGAGCATAAGCATGTGCATTTTCATGCAACCACTCCTGGTTAACAAGGACCCTGTCCAGTCTACTGTATACTCTAGATGCAGGATCATGTTTATTACACCAAGTAAATAAAGATCCAGTGGCAGGACAGTCCATAACTTCACATTCATCTACACATGCTTTAAACTCATCCATTTCTTCCACTGTACTACTCCCCCTAATCTTTCAGCAGTAGTAAGTATAGTGTCTTCACAAATAACCTGTGGCCCATGCATATTCCTTTTAATTTTATATAACTTAACCCACAAAGATCTCCTCTCTTGTGTCCCATTGAAAGAATACACTATAGTAACAAAGAACTTTGCTCCAAATCCCTATATCAATAACTTCCAAATGTATAAATTGGGCATTATATTCAATAACTTGGACTCTAAACATGACAAGATTCCATAAGATCCAAATCTTACCCCCTCTTTATGATACTGAGTATTAGTAGTAAGACACCAAGAATTGCACAAATTATATCTCACTGCATTTAGAGAAAAAGGTTTAACCTTTGTCTCAAGGAAGCCAAATAAACCTATCTGATGATGATTTAAAAAACATTTAATATTGGTTTGTTTAGATGAGCTATTCAGCCCCCTAATGTTCTAAAATCCCCAATTATACATTAACCCCATTTAGAGGTAATGCACTACCACTCGTCCATATTCCTAGTTTAGGGGTAATATTGTTAAGGGATTCAAGGAGATTCTGAGTGCAAAATTGAACTCAACTCAGCCCTGGTTCCACAATTTCGAAATATAATTTACATAATAATATAAGTAGATCAGAATAATAATTCAAAAGTATAATTTACATTGGCATACATTTTATATGAAATATAAAAAGTACATGATAATGAAAATTAASTTTAGCTACCAACRTATTTCCGYAGCTGAAAACTTAAATTAGATATTAAATTTGCTACTCACTTTGTTTTGTCTCTATAATAACTACGAATTTAGCTACTGGCGAATTTCTGTATTTAAAAACTTAAATTAGATATTAAATTCGCTACCTACTTTATTTAGTCTCTACAATAGAGACATAATTAGTTATCATTTTTGTTTGGTCTCTTAAGTAGAGACAAAATATATTTTTTGTCTCAGAATCAGTCGCTAAATTATATATTTAGCAACTGAGTTTTGGTCAGTTGCTAAACTAGTAGCTAAATCATCATTCTCTTGTAGTGTTCGATGAAAAATATTATTATAAAGCATATAAATGGACGTGGAATGATGTGTTTTTGTTAAAGAGATATGATCTCCACTTGAAATTGTGGGAGTAGAGTAAATTTTGAAATGTTCAAGATTAGCAGGAATCCTCTACAAATGTTGAAAAAAACCTAGGTTTCATCCATGAAAAGTCAAGGATGTTACAGCTAAAACCCTATATATGTTTGACCTATGTGGAAGTAATGATGAACCCCAACAACTAAGGGTGGTATAAAACCACAAATTCCCAAATAAACTCCATGTACCATATCAAAGTATAGACTATGTAAAAGATTAATCTTCAATGTGAAGATGATACGGATGGATATATGGATATCTATAGAGCATGGCTGATAAGTGAAAAAAGTTTTCAAAGTAGTAACTATGATGAAATCTACTTACAACACTATGTTTGAGTTTAATAGGATTCATCTAGCAAAATACTACCACTCATATGCTGAGATTTGGTGGATGATTATGAAAACACTTTCCTTAATTGAACTGTGTAAGATGGAGTGTTTTACACATTATGTGAGTTTTACGTCATCAAGTGTGCTAGAAAGATGTGAAAGTTTTAATCTGGTTGAAATGACTATATCTTGGGATTGGAATCTTTATTCTCAATAAGGTAACTCAGACAGTTTGATATCCTTTGAGATAAAGAGTCAAATGTAATGCGTACAAGAAAGTTAGTGGGGAGTGCAATACTCTTTATGGTTTCATTTGTAAATGACACACTTCTCTTATTAAAAATATTTTTTGTTTTAGTCTGTGAGGCTTGGCAAGAAATTTTTTTATTGTGTGCTCATATGACTAAATATCGATCTAGTTCAAGTGATTTTCAGTAGACAACCATCTAGGAACTCTTCATGTGTGCTTGAGGAGCATTGAGAATCAATTGTGAGATGGAAGTTGTGATAAATTAAAGTGATAGCTGTAAGCATGTTGGAGCGATTTTATTTTTCATATAGGCAAAGTTGTTTCTTCATCCTAATGTAGATACATTGTGTTTACATAAATATAGTTGTGAGTTGTAATGGTTCCAAGCACAACAACAAGACTAATATTATAACTAAAGAAAGTGTTATTGCTTATGAAGCAAGAAGAAAGTATTTTGTTTGAGAATCAAACACACACTTGACTTTGATGATTATGAAGCACTTTTGGTGCTTATGAATCGTTTTAACAGTTTACTTATTGAAAGATGGTATACTGTGTGTATGTACGATTATTTTTTTTATTATTTTTTTATTTTTTGCAAAAAATTTATCATTTCATTTCAATAGAAAGAAAATTACATTTTACAAATAACTATCACACTAGAGGACTCATCCATATACAGAAACCTACTAAGCATTAAGACATCCTAACACCACATGATAGATGTTTGGGGACGCCTTCATTAAGAGCCGTACCACAACCATAAATTTGATTTTAGAGACCAAACACACAGCCTCTACCTCATCCCTTTGCTGGAACAGCCTGCTATCGCGTTCAAACCATAGTTGTTGAGCCACAGCAGCAAAAGAGATCTATCTTGTACCAAACTCTCTTCCAAGCAACCTGTCTGTTCAATGGAATTTGATAGAACAATCTCTGAACCAGATTTCATTCAAGCTTACTCTTGAGCTTGCTTTGTTGATTATGACAAGTCTTCCTCCCTAATGTTCTCCCTTTACTAATGGTATATGCTAGAAATGCGTTGACAGGTTCACAAGGACATTTTGGTTGCTTGGAAAATGGATGAAGCTTGGATTGGACTGTGTCTAGTAAAATGTAAGAGTATAAGGCTTGTACTTACTTCTTTTGTTCGGTCCTAAAAATCACGGCTTATTATTTTTTGACAAGATTTTTCGAGATATATTTTTGAAACAATTTTTATTGACTGAAAATATCTTGGTTGAGGTTTCCTAACTTGTGTTAAAATTATATCTTCAATTTTAGTTAGGATTTGGCAAAAATAGGATAACAAAAATTTTGTTGGAGTGTTTATATCAGAAGATTCCWTACGCAAAATCTTTGCCTATTTTGATGGAATTTGTTTGGGGTCAACTCGTCTTATATAAGGCAAAGATTGACACTGAATAATATACATACAACTACACATAAAGTCTTGCATTCAATTTCTTCAGTCAGTAAAGCATCCTTTGCAAAATCATTTTTTAAAACGTCGATTTCATTCTTTATGCAAAGTCATTGTTTTAAGCCGTGTGTTTTAAGATCGTCCTTGAGTATACAAGTTCTTATATTCCCAGGGACTATCTTTGTTCTCCATTGTTCAAATTATTGAACCATATAAGGAGACAAATTGTTTGTAATTTTTCTTTTGTGAGAGAGTGCTTTTGGGGTACGGGGTTGTACTCGAGTTGCACGATCGGGGTTGATCGTGGGGTGTTTCTTTGTAGTCSGGTTTGATTATAAAGAAATTAATAAAAGAGAGAGAGRGTGGACGTAGACCTTTAGAGAKTAGGTCGAACCACGTTAAAAATCTTGGGTCTCGTGCCTTCTTTCTTTTGGTTTATTTGTTTTTATTTATTGTTTCTACTTCACGTAAACAATCAGAACAGTACAGCACAATAAATATTGTTTGAACAGACACCGAGACTGTTCAATCTGTCTGTGTACTGTGTCAGTATAATACGTGAACGCACTCCTTGTTTTTATAATTTTAAAAAGGGTACTTAATTCACCTCCTTCCCCTCTTAAGTACTGGATCGATAAACTAAACAATTGGTATCAGAGCCTCGTGCTCTTGATTGCTTTACCACAAAGAGTTTGATCCTTTTGAGTTTATCTTTTTGCTTTTATTTTTCAATGAATTCCAAATCTGTCAAATGTCCTGTCTTTGATGGCATGGACTAT
>VHZZ01001528.1:0-16159 GCA_009801015.1 Silene noctiflora | reverse complement strand
ATATATATATATATATATATATATATTGTCAATTGGTAACTTACGTGATCTGGAATGGTTAATTACATTTGAATGTTTATGTATGATGGATGTAAGTGATTGTGTGAGGTTCCTACCTCATGAGTGGTAGTATGGTATGATATTCATAAGGTCGCTATCTGATTATTTCGTGTAATATGTTGTGTATTGTGATCTAGTAAGGCGATATTAAGAAGGCGTGATGGATGGTTGGGTCGATTTGTGAGGTAATTATCATTCCTTGCCAAGGGCGTTTTTATGAAACTGTATAATTTGAAAAGATTATCGATGTGACTGTTGTGTTCTGGGTTGCGATCCGGGCACGGTACTCCAGGTTGCGATACGGGTACCTTCGCGCTGCGGTGCGGCTGTTGGTGGCGGTGTTGCGATGTCGTCATCGAGGGTGGTGGTGGAGACGAAATGGTTAAGAAACGAATTTTGGAATATTTTGTTCATGCTATTGTTTGTATATGATTTGGTGTCGTATTTTAATTATGTATAATTTTCGACTTAAAAGGAACTTCTTATGCGGTTGCTTTGTCGTCGTATTTTCGTAGATATTTTATTAATTAGGCTTGGTTGCTAGAGTCCTTTCGAACTTGATTGGATGAGTCAGTTATAGACTTAGTAATGTGAGGCGGTTAACGGGTGTTGCATCGTGTTGAACTTGAAACTGTAAGTGGGGCTTAATCTTTTGTTAGCACGGTAAGGAGGGGGTGTTGGGGATGAATACCGTATTAACGTGTGGACAAGTTTGGAGCGATAAAAGAATTTTTGAGGATCGCACTGGTGTAAGGTTTTGGGTTGTGTGTTATGTAGTTGGGATAAGTGGGTGCATAACGGAGGATATTGTTTTGCGGTGGTGTGGATGAGTTAACTTAATGGAGTATGTTGATGGTTTTGACGTATATATTATGTAGTGAGAGGATGATTTAAGGTATGGAAATGGTTAGAGAGAGGATTGGAAATGAGAGTAATTATCGGTATTGATGTTAAACAATAACTGGTTATCAGTTAGACATGATGGTAATAATGGAAGGGAGTAGCTAAGGATCTAGTAATGGTTGGGTTACGAGGACGTAACATTTATCTTCAGAGGAGTGGGAAGCGACAAACAAAGTTTGAAAGTTCTATCTTGTGGTATATTTTAGAATTAAAGATGGATTTGTGGTTGGGGATCGTTAAACATAATGGTTGTGCTCGTGGTTTTATGTATTTGAAATGAATGGAAATAGAGTAATGTGGTAGGCGTGTATGATTGCGATATTGTTGACGGTTGTGGGTATTTACGGTTGTGAGTGTGAGCAAATTTCGATGACGAAGTTCATTTTAAGGATGGTAGAATGTAACATTTCATTTTTTGTGGTTGTTCTTGTTTGGTAAAGTGTATTGGTATTGAGTTTATTGGTGGCGGTAGCATAAGTAAGACGGTGTTAGCGGTGCGTTGGTGCGAGCGTTGGCGGTATTTGATAGTATTATGGAGTTTAGTTAAGTTGGGGTAGGGAATAGAAGAAGAGGGTTTGTGTTGTGCATGTATGAGTGTGAATTTCGAGGATGAAGTTCGTTTTTAAGGAAAGAAGACTGTAATACTCCTCATTTTTGGTCGTGGAGTACTCGATCGAGTACGGGGAACTCGACCGAGTAAGGTGTACTCGACCGAGTATACTCGTAGTGTGTTTAGTCAGACTTCTGACTGGGTGGTAGTCAACCGAGTTAAGGTGACACTCGGTTGAGTAGGTCGTACTTGGTCGAGTGTCTTTGGTACTCGACCGAGTACCCGGTTTTATATGGGTTTTTCCGTCGAATTGATTAAGATGATTAGAAGTTAAAAAAATCATTTCCGTCAGTTTCTATTCATTTTTACAAAACCTAAAAACAGTTCTTTACTTTTATAATCACCTTAGTCATCCCAAAAGGAAGAGGTTTAGCATCGTGATCGACGGATTTCGTAGTTTGCTCGCCAAACAAGTTGTAAGTTCTAGATTCATGTCTTATTGCTTTTGTGTCAGTCGTAAACCCTAGATTGGGTTGATTTGGGGGAAATTGGGGATTTGGTAATTGGGCATACTAGATTGATTATTGAGGGGTAGTTAGTAATTGTATGTGATTATTATATGTAGGTGACGGTCTCATGAAGAATTGTTATTGATTGCTTATGTGTGCTCGAATTGCAAAAAGGTAGGGTTTTCCTACTCAGTCATCTATGTGTTGAATGGAAATGTGTATTATTGTCATGTGGTTTATGTAGTATGGGTTATTGTCGTTGTTAGTATTGTTTGTGAAGCCATCGTTGGGAGACGGTCTTCACCCCATATTCGCCCCTTGTGGTTCCCGTCACAAGGGGGATGTGCACATTAAAGATCTGGGTTCGCTCGTTGCGATGAGCGAGGCTTAGGTGGCAAGGCTACAGTCTACCACTGGCGGTGTGGGTACCTCTTGTTATGGGTAACCTGGCAGGTCTGGCTGAGGTTCAGACGGTTGTATTTGATGGATGAGATTGGCTAATGCAGGATGGTTATTGTTGTTATCTGTTTCTTACCTTTTAATTGTTGAGCAGTTGACTGACCCTTTCTTTATGTTGTGAACATGCGGTAATCCATTGGGGAATGGTGAGAAGATGTCTAGCAGGTTTGTTGGTTGAGCTCATACCGGATGGATGAGAGAACCACCGAGTCTAGCTAGCTTTCGTTGCGCTTTATTTTTAGATAACTTTTATCATGGAGTTGGATTTTTGGTTCTACAGTTGGATTTTGATAGTTTTTTTGTAATCGACTAAACCGTATTACTTTATTAAAATGTTTCTTTATGGTCTATTTGATGCATATTACCTCGGGCAACCGAGATGGTAGCACCTCCTTGTAATAAGGTAGACCGTGGTAAGACACTTTGGTAGATGGGGGTGTTACACTACGTTTTTTTTTTTTTTTTGTCATTTTGAAAATGTTGTTCTATTTTGGTTTTCCTCAATATGAAAATGAAGGATTTTGGGCTTACCTTGATAGGCTTTTGCAATTTCTTGACTAACTATATGACCATGGTTTTAGTGAGGAAGAATCGCGTCTTACAATTGAGAAGGGCATTAATTGTCAAGTTAGACGATCTTTGTTTGACTCCTTATGTGATGGTGAGTTTTCTTCTAAATCGGATGAGGAAGCATATAAATTTTTTGATTGGTTGAATCTTGAAAGTAGGAAGCAAATTTCTCTTTGTTGTTGAGTATTGAGGAGAATGCTATTGTGGATGTTGATAAGGGTTTTGAGCCTTTGAGTGATAATGTTGAGGGAGAGAGTGAGTTTGAGGTTTCACCTACCATTGTTAGTGATGAATTAGTTGGATTTTCCTTGACTAAAACTTTTGAAAACCCTACTTTTGAGGAATTGAGTGGTGTGACGATGATAATGGAAAACACACTTTTTGAGTACATGGTAGATGAAGTTAGTAGTGAAAGGGAATATGATTTGAGAGGTGAGAAAGAACAACTGGAGACACATTTTGAGGGAAATGAAATTTTTGATGACAATTGGGATAAGGAAATTGTTGTCACTTTTGATGATAGCCTTGAGGTGAAATGGGACGATGATGTTGTTGATGTTGACTCTCTAAGAGAACCCATTTTTGAGAGTTTCCATGACTACCCCTATACTTGAGGATAACTCTTTTATTGCCATTGTTTTGCCTCCCCTTGACTTTCTTACCCCATCTTATGAGTTCATAATTAAGGAGGATTTGGAGTTTACTTTCAAGGAAGTTGAGTTGGTTTTGAGTTTGTCACTTGAGGGTTGCTTAATGAAAATTCGTGAGAGTATGTTTTAGAAGGATTAGTTTGATTATTTGGAAGATTTTGAGCTACCCTTCCCTAAATTCAACTCAAGTGACGAGTTTTGTTGTGAGTTTGAGATATTTGGTGTTCATATGCTTTACCACAAACCATTTACTAACACTATTATCTCTTGGTTGAAGGCGTAATTAGATCATCTTCCCTTACAAAGATCATTTAGATCATCGACAAAAATCTAATGAGTAAGGTGTAATTCACTGCATTTAGGATGAAAGGAGACATGTCTTTGATTGCAAATGATTCTATGATACCTAATTAAGACTTCCATACTGAGAACAAAGAAGTAAGGGGACAGAGGGCCCGCTTGCCTTATGCTACTCCTTCCCTGGAAAAAACCCAGCAGTACTGCCACTATTGAGCTTGAAATAATACCATATGTATCCAAGATTATTACCGATGCAATAGTTTCATATCCCGTAAAAAACCTCTATTGCAGTCAGGACATGGGGAATCATGTTGTTGCATTTTGTATAAGACGCATTAATAAGAGATGTTTGTCTTAATGTGAGTTATTTTCGATGATTGATACATATATATATATATATATGACATATTGCATTTAGTTGATGTAAGTGCATTTTATTCAATATTAATTGAATAGAAAGTCCCTAAAAATGTACATTATTGATGAAATGGATCACTACGTACGTGATTTAGTTATGGAACTTCATTTGAATGATGTACTTATTTTTGTCTTTAGTTAGGGTTTTATGTTGGGACATTTGAATACTCATGAATGACTAGTATGTGCTGTGATAGATGAGTATGTTCCATAAGTCCTAGGTATGGAGATATTAAGCGAGGTACATGGATACGTGCTGGAAAGTACACATTAGACAAACTGAAAAATAACTAAATTTTTCTTTGGTTATCTTTTAGTAAGTCTCCCTTGAGATGGCAAATTCCGTCTTAGTATTATTTTAAATGAGAATTTGCGTTTTTTTTTGAAAACCTCATTATTGCATGAGATATTGTCAGACGAAATAGCATCTCATGTAATACGAATGTGGCCAACAAATGGAAATTATGTTTGTTTATACGAGTATATTGTTTTTGGTATTTCATTAATGAGTAGGTGGAAAAAACAAGACAAAGCATAAACATCAAGGCCTTTATTTCAAAAAAAAAATGGTGTGACCGTATAAGATTACCATGTAATTCTAGCCGACCATAAAGCGACTAAGGGATTAACTCAAATATTGATCATGGTATTCATTAACGATTTTGCGCCATGATCTCTGAATTAGTCATCGTCACCTACTCTTTGCCGACCTTCATTAGTCAAATGCCATCGCTAACTTTTGAAACTTTTACAATGCTCGTTATCAATATCGACCTATATTTAACACCATGATGCTGATTCTTGTTTAGTGTTCATATACTAGAGTTTAAACAAGGGTTAACATAATGTCACTCGCTAAACGCTTCTACCATTTTATGCGTCCCGTGAAATTTTAAGTTATCAATTACTTTCGAGTATGGTTATCATTCCCTTAAAAAAACAGCAACAGTGGAAAATTCCGATTCCAATTCCAATTATATCAATAGATCAGATTTTTCGTCACTATCATTACATTAGGTACGAGATCGAGGCAAGAACTTCCATCATCCACATGCATTTATGCTGCAATGCAAGCCTAAGAAAAAATGAGGCGGCCTCTGAATTATATCAACTCATGTATAGCTACATATTGGAGATTTGATGTACATTTCTGACTTAGACGGTCTCACAGTTCCGATGATCTATACATGCCACGCTCAGTTTGGCTGAGCGTGGAACAACGTTTGTGTAGTACCCGTTAGTCATACCCTGTACAATTTTCTCCCTACTAAAATAAGACCTTGTACTTAATTGTGATCCCATAATATTTACAAAAAGAGCACAAAACTGATGAGTTATGACGGGAAGTCTATAACTTTCCACTGCCATCAAAATTCGAGTAATCATCATCATCAATGGCGACAACTTTAGCAGGGTTAACCTTGGTGTTAATGAGCTTTGCAGCATTTCGTGCTTTTGTTGTTGACTTTGTGTTGTTTGGTACAGCAGTTGGGAACCCCACCTCATCTTCTTGCTTTAGGTCAGATGGAGGTAAGAAGCAATCCATGGTCAGCCCCTTAATGTTAAAGTCAACTTCTTCGATTGACCAAACCTCCTCCATGCGCGTCCTAGAATGGTTTTCAGTGTTCTCGCCATATCTGAACAAAGAAACCGAGGTTTTGCCAGAATGTGCAATGTTAATACCGTCTATTGTTCGGTAGTCTTGAATTGAGGATTCCATGGTAGTTTCCCAGAAAATGCAATCATTTTTGCCGGCTTTTATTCTAAGAAGGTGAGAGTCCTCTAGTTGGATTAGAAGTCCTGTCCTTTGGCTAAAGTATCCCCATATTGTATGACGGATTATCTCAACGTTGCCACTGCTTCTTGCTTCCAGGGTTGTTGGGTTGGCTTCGATTTTTAGCACAAAGCAATCCTCGTCATTCACGGTTCTCTCACCAATGCAAATAGAGTTGGTGAATAGGTTTGCCGTCAATCTTGGATCAAGGCCCTGTTAAGAAAATCCCAGTTGCTTATTAGTTAACAGAATATCAACCACTGCATATATACACTACTTGTTATATAACTTTACTCTTCAGTCATCAACACATCATAGTTTTACCCTCGTTCATTTACAACTCTTCTTCATGATAATTATACATGACTAAGGCCTAAGGGGTCAGTCGAGCCTGGGTCCTATCTTGTCAGATTTGGATCATTTCCGGATCAGTGGTTAGAGTTTTGGTCAATGGTCATTTCCCAAGTCTGATCGTGGCAAGTTTGATTATTTCATGTCAGGTCCATTCGGGTTCAGTTTACATGGGAGTTGTTTTTTCAAGTTCGGGTCTCGGCAATTTTGTCAGGTAAGTTAACGATACAAGCATACACATCCTCGATTTGCGACTGCCCTGATCAGGGTACAACAAAATTTTAATGTTATTAATAACATCAGTAAGCTTTAATCAACTAATTGAAAAATGGACATGTCTTAAAACTTGCAAAATGGACATATGCCTTTAAAATATAGACTGGTCAACAACAGGATTAAAGGATGGCAAGGAAGTGCTCCTCAGCATTGCTTATGGTGGCAGACATGCTTTTAAAAAGAAAACGAACGCGGAATGTTGTTGGTTGATGCATTTAGAAAGCAAGTAAGAGCATCCGGTCAAAAGGGAAACCCAAAGTAAAAGTGGCAAGCTAGGAGGATCCAGATAGATACCAACTATGGGATTACCAACCCACTATCAGGGAATCCAGCAAATGAATTGGCAATCAGGATAAGGAAAACCAAAGGTTTTTCCATTAAAAATAAAATGAAAATGAAAGATGCATCACATCTTGAAAATTTGAAATCAACTATCTAGAATTAACGATTCGATATAGTAGTTCATGTTCATCAGTTCATGTTAATCGACCACAAACCATTTTGAAACTATAACATCATTGTTGTAGGCGTGGTAAACTCGACAGAATGATTTGATGAATAAGTAATTTATAAGAACTATACAAATTAACACAAATCATTGTACAGATTCAATCTTTTCAAGAGCTGGCAAAAGTGATGAGATTATCCATCATGGTCATAACTACTCAACATTAAATAATTAATTCTGTCAAACATAAAATCACAAAATAGATTGGAAACAGCAAGGCTCAGAGCATGTGTATACCTGTAACGAACGCCTGAGAGGTCGTGGAGGTCCTCGAGAAGCGTGGGAGCTATGCCATGGTGTCTGCCTCCAAGCAACCTTGCCGTCGCTACCAGCACTAATCTTAGTACCGGAAACCACCAGCTCCAAACACCATAAGTCAGGCCTTTTCGACCATAGAACAAACCCACCAACTTCACCGCCATGTTTCATCCCTTTAATCTTCAGAATCTTGCTGTTGTCCAATTTCTGGTTGTTGGTCGCCGACAAACCTTCGCCTGCGCTAAACTCGGACGCCACCATCCTCACCTTCCCCATGGCGTACATGCTGTCAACTGAGTTCAATGCATGATCCCCTCCCATCGCCGCAATGTACTGGTGAATGATGTATTTCGCCATTGACGATTCCTGTTAAAAATAGCGGAGTCAGAATTTAAAGTCAGAACATTACAATATTCATTGAGGCATTTCATCAAGTATATGTTATGCATTCACGGAACAAAAATGTCAAGAAACAGAAGATGAAACTCACAATAGGGTGATCTTTAACGGTTTTACTAAGCTTGTGATCAGAAGGAGTAGGTAGAGGGATCAAAGGAGCACCAATGACACCAAGAAGAAGCTGAATTTGTGAATTACGATCACCAAAAGGAAAACCAGCCGGAGAACGAGCCGGGTTCGATTTGACCCAGGATTTCATATTAGGCCATTTATTTTTAGCAGCAGGAAACATTTCCTCTGGAATTGGGACTTCTAAAACAGTCTCAAGCCCATCTTCTCTGTCAAAATTGGGGCACAATGTTCTCATCTTTTTAGTGTTTGTAAATTAAACAGAGGAAAGAAGAAAAGAAAGGAGGAAAACAGAGAGAGATGAGATAGAGGAGAAATGAAGGGAAGGGTGTTATAATTAAAAAGAGAGGAAATTTGAGAAAAATATAGAGAAGATTGAAACTTTGAAAGTGATGTATAGTGTTGTTGTGAAGAGGAGTCCTGTGTGGATTTTATATAACGTGGAGAGAGTTATTTTATGTTTGTTTTTATAAAATGGAGCCAAATCGTGATTGCACGCTTCTCTCTATTCTCTTTTAATTTCACTCCACTTTTTTTTTTAAAATCTTTGTCATTAGATTTGTGGGACAGAAATTTAAAAGGATAATCATTATAGGGCGGTATTTAATTTCTGTACCACTCTTTTATATACACCCTTTATTTTAGGGTTACTTATTGCATGTAAGAGGGTAACGCTCAACTTAAGTGTTACCTGATGGCGCTAACTCGTTAAAATTCATAATGTTTATGACATATGTTAGATTCTGACTCGATCGAGTCGCTTGAGGTATGTTGTGTGAGAGTATAATGGAGATAAGGTAATAGAAGAGAAACAAGAGGCAAATGAGTGAGGTCATGTTCTTTTGTAGTTAATTTCACCTCATTTCAATTCAATTTCTTTTAATTTAGTTCAGCTCAACTCATCTCGTCACAAATTACTCTTACATTAATTCAATTCAATTTGAGTTGAGCTCCATTCAATTAAGTTTCATTAAATTCAGTTCAGCTATTTATTTATTTTTTTAGCAAAAAAAAAAACAGGGTCTAACTCGTCGTTGTTGATAACAGACAACAAGAAATAATTGTACGATAAGTCATAACATTTACGTAAGACCTATATAATGATTTGAAGGAAGGTGAGGTATACAGGTGTTACCAAATGCTTGGCGAAATCATATAAAAATTTTCATAATGAACTGCCATTTTGATTGAAGAAAACTAGTAGAGTGAAATTTGGAAGATGAGTGCTTGATTGACGGCAATTGACGGCTGGTTGCACGTTGGGATAACGGTTGGATGTTGGACCTGGAATTGGAATTATTATATTTCGTCTTTGTTTATCAAACTTCCTTAATTTATTAGCGATTAATTTGTTGAATTAATATGCTTCATAATGGTGTTTGGTAGGGTTCAATGCATAACGAAATTTGACTTAAGGATTTGGCAGTATACACATTTTTCCGTTTGAAAGTGGAAATCAGCTTGGAAAATGTTCTGCCTTTTTCTTCAAAATCAATCTTCAAGTGCCAATTTGGTAAATGAGTATCTATTTACATGGTTAAAAGGTCAAAGAGTTCATATGCATTTGGTTTTGTGTTTCACACTTTGTCCATCAACTCGCAATCAAATTAGCGATAATGAGTTTACTATTGGTGTATATTGTAGACTGTGGATCACACTTTACAGCTTGAATCCATGATTGTTAGTCTATAAGGATCTGCTATTTTCAGCTGATCAGAACTCGAATAAGTTGAAGTTAATGGGATTGAGGTGACTTGACCTAAACTGAATTGAACTGAACTGGATAGATCGTTAAGCTAAACTGAATAAAGTACGAGTTTATTTTTAAAGATATGATTGAGCTGAACTGAAATGAATAAAGTTGGAGTGGACTGAAATGAGGTAAAGTTAAGTCTGAAAGAACCATGCCTAATAAAAAAACATGTAGGTTTGGTCTAGTTTATTGTAGTCTATATTTAGTGTTTTGAGCAAGATTATTTCAATTTATTACTCACTTAAGATACATGTCGAGCGAAGTTAATTAAATTTAGTTTATTACTCAATCAAATTACTACTACCTCTCTTCCGACCCTTTGTTTACCTATTTTATTTTGGGGTGTTTTATTTATTTTTTACCTTCTACATGAGGTAGGTTTTTTATGGGGTAATTTGATCATAGACATCCACTATGTCCACTTGTCATCCACTTATAACTACTACAAATAGTCCTCACTCCTTTTCTTGGTGTCCAAAACCAAAACTAAACAAATGATTGAGATGGAGGGAGTAATTACCAAAAAACAATCATTGCAACACCAATAACATGTTGATTTTTAATCTAGATTGTTATTAAACATTAGCTAAAGTGGGGAGTTAGTATGGGCGTTCGCCCCCCGCTTGAAGACGTAAACTCCAAAGTTTTAGTTTGAACTTTCAAATGTTTTTCAAGTTTACCTTATATTACTCATTTGTCCTGCTGAAAATTTTCACTCTCAAATGCAAATTCTGGTTTCGTCACTGATATATATTCACGTCATCTTTAGGCGAAATAGTTATTGTTTAGTTTACGTTGAATTAATAATGTAGGATTAAAGTTATTTGTGAGTACATTTATTTTAGTTTCATATTAGAACAATTAAGAAAAATGTTAATAACACAGCATTAGGCAAAATCGCTATATATCAGTTCTACCAAGTTGAGTTAGTATTGGTGTACAAGCTTTCTCAAATCAATAATGTCTATTGTGGTGGAGTTGACATAAATAAGGTTGCTACCGATTTAACCACGATGTGGTTTTGGATCACCAACCCCATGGTTATGTCGAATCGAATTTTGAACGGTGTAGAACCGATCAACTTTTGTTAGATACTCCGTATAATCAATTTCCTCCCGTTCATGCATCTTCTGAATGAGTGTAATTGAAATCACTAACCAAAACTTCGAATGAGAGTAAGCAAATCTTATCCAACAAAACATAACGTGCGAAAATCTTCAACAGAAACACTCTCCACATTCAATGTTGCAAACATTAATCCAAATGAAATAGAACTTGAATACATAGATTTTGTCCTTTGTCTCTCAAACCCGCAACATGAAGCACCATACGACTTGGTAAACTTAGAATAACCCCCCAAGAAGATAAACAAAAATGGGCAAGAAATGAGTAACAAATAATATGTCGGCTACGTAACCATGCTTGTTGGGGGGTGCATTAACATGTAACCGACTTCCTCCTCAAATTCAGTGAACATGGTAGTAGGTCACGACCAAAAAATCAGATTTTGTCGTTTTTCTAAGCTGACCCTTCTTATTTGGGATAGTTTATACCTTAACAAGAGGCATTTAATCATGGCTTAATTTGAGAGATTCCTCCTAATTACTTCCATTATTTTATTCTACCAAATTTGTTTGCATTGGTAATAAAATTTTAGTCCCTTATACAAGAATTTAAAAGCCAAATTTCTAATTGTACAAATGAAAAATAATTCAAATAATTTTGAGGTGATCTATCTGTTTAATTGTCTTCTTAATCTTCCCTAATTCACAACTTATACTGCCGCCAAAAAAAAAAAATTCACAACTTATAGCGATCGTATAAAAAATGATGCTTTTATGGTAAAAGGTAACCATTTTATGTCTGTAAGTGATCAATTTCTATTAATACAAAATAATCACTTTTTCAAAATGGCCGCTTTTTAACATAAAATATCATTTTTTTTTACTATATAAAGTGGTAACTTTTTACTTGTCGAACCATATTACAATCGCACCCGATAACAACAATCCTTAATTATGGGTAAATGATCCTCATGAGTCATGATCAACATCAAAGATACATTATTTTATTTTCTAATTAATGTAATTTGGCTCTTAGGTAGTATAAAATTAGGGCTAGTTAAGAGAGTTTAGTATGAGAAAATTGGAAATAGAGAATCTCTAATCATGCAACGCACGTTCTTCAAGAACAAATCTTAACACTCTTGTCTTGTTCGTTTTGAGAGCGACATAAGAGTAGGAGACCATGTAGATGGGTTATGTCCTTTTCCTACAGGCCAATAGTAGTCCATAATGGTTACAAACATTTTAAAAATAGAAGAGCTACATAAAAGTATTGCCGTTTTAATTCGTATAATAAGCTGATTTTAGGTTTATTTATTCACATGGCATACATGTATTTCGGCCTTTGTTTTACTTTAGTCGTAATGGGTTACTAATTTTAATTGAGAAGTTGGTATGTATACGTGAGATTGCTTAATTTACGTAAATACTGACCACTACCTATGACCTAACGAGAATCAAGTCAAAGCTAATTTAATTATTTGTTTTTATTAACTTACTCCTAGAAAAAAAAATGACAAAAAAAAATGATTGGACGAAGGGAGTATAAAACTGGCTATATTGAAGTCACTTGGTCCCCAAAAAGGTTAAAGTATAGTGGTTCGCCTGTAAACATATATAATAACATATGTCTATACTACATGGTAGTAAATCGGGGATCAAATTAACATAGATAGCAAATAATCTGATAATGTATATTGTGGATAAATATAATATACGCTAACAATGTAAGATGTTACGACTTATACTCTTGGAAAAATAAAAATCAATATACACTTGAATGGAAAAGAGTATAATTTAGTAAGACATTTATTCTTCACCCACGAGTTCAAATAATCAATATCAATCCTACAATCAACGGATCAGAAAAAAAAAAAAAAAAAGAATTATACATGTAGATGTACATAACAGTGTACAACTGGTTATTGGTGTTATTCGAAGGACCAGTCATGTTTTTTTACGTTATAAAAAAATAGTGTTGTAATTTGTACAACCATATCAAATTTAACTGATCAGCAAGTGAAATTTCCTTAGCGTTTTATAGTTTATAAGTTACTGCCTCCGTCCCGGTCATTTGTTTGCATTCGATTTCAGTAAAAAGTCCATGGAAAGATGAAGAGCTAATTATAAGATGGCAAGTGGACCAAATTGAGTGTGGAGGATCCAATTGTCCATCAAAGACATTCCTAAAATAGAAAGACAAACAATTGATTGAGACATCCCAAAATGGAATAGGTAAACAAATAACTGCGACGTGGGGAGTATATTTTAGTCTTTTGATACCAATCAAATTTAACAGAGTTTATATGTTGTAAAGGTTGTAAAACCTCAGCATTCCTCCATTGATGAGCTTAAGAAGCTTGATAAGAGAGAGAAACACAAGAGGTAAATAAAAGAGAATTTTATTGATGTTCTATTGAGAGAATTACAACAAATGAATAATTAGAGAAAGTGTGATTTTTATTTGAGTAATGATAAATACAGTCCTTAGGGTTGTATTTAAGCATTAAATACCTTCCAAATTTGGTATTAATTTTGAAATTAGGAACCAAATTACACATCCACCGATACAATTAATGCATATATTAAGTATTTATTTCCTTTTTTAGCTTCTTAAATACAACCCTAAGGGTTGTATTTATCATTTTCCCTTTTATTTATCTACAAGACTCTAATTAACTATAAACCAACTTGCCGCATCGACAATCCATGTGAGACTACTAGACTAGTTTGACCAATAGTATTATTTCTAACTCTCCCTTCAAGTGAGACTCTGTTAAATGCTGCATTCCTTGTCTTGCTGCCAAGAACTTATTCTACTGACCTCCTAACTTCCCAAGGCCGGCTTAATTGGTCATAATGTCAGCCATACTCGATTTTACACGATTAGGAATCATTAAACCTTCCTGAGTCGTTTTCAATACATAATGACAATCAATGTCAAGACGTTTATTTCTTTCATGAAAAACAGGATTAACTTCTATGTGTTTTGCAACTTTGTTGTCACAAAACAGATCAACTAGTTTAGGAAAAATCACATCCAGATCCTGCAACAACCTCTTAATCCAAACAACCTCATTGACAGTGCAGGACATATTTCTATATTTTTCCTCTGTAGAGCTTTTACTGACAATCCTATGTTTTTTTTTTGTTTCCATGAAATAATTAAACTTTTACCAAGTAGTAAGAGATTTGTAATCGAAGACACATTGTCCCCAGTCGGCATCATTGTACACTGATGACAAAATCTGTATTAGAAAGATAGAATAGACCAACATTAACTCGATGCTTCAGGTATTTCACCACATGTAATGCTGCCTGTAGATGTGGAAATTTAGGTTCACTCAAGAATTGGCTTAGGTGCTGCACTGAGTATGAAAATGTCAGCCCATGTCAAATTAAGATACAAGAGTCTTCGTATCAACTTTCTTTATCTTTCTTGATCAGGTAAAAATTCGCATGGATCAGTAGACAACTTCAAAGCTCTGGGCATTGGAAACAAAGTTACGGTACAATTCCCCATTCTTAAATACTTGATTATGTCAGTTATGTACTTTCTTTGATTCAATAAGATTCCAATTTCAATTATAGTTACTTCTAACCCTAGAAAATAGCCCATCATTCCAAGATCCTTAATGGTGAAAGTGTTGTCAAGATCGTGTTCTTTTAATTTGTGCAATCTCTTTAGTGTCATTAAATACCACTAAATAAATACTAATATTTCTCTTAAAATAACCATTAATCAACAATTAGTGTCATCATATATCACCTGAAAATAACTACAAAGATTTCTCTTAAAATCTGCACTTTTGAGATCGAACCTAATCTCACTTTCTGTTCATTTGATTCCATGCCTTAATGATTAACTAGATGCAAATCGAATAAAATTGACTTGTTTTGGCGGCTTATTACCAGAATAACTCAACTTAACTAAGTCCATCTAACCCTATAATTAAAGTGAATCTTTGAAAGATATAGTAGGAAGTTCCTAGGAATTGTAACTTTCAATGATGATATTATAATGGTCTAACACTTCCAAGCATCCAGCTATGCGTATCTACTTGTAATTAAAATCTGCGCAACTAGCTTCGTTGTGTGATCGGATTCTAAAACGATACTTCGTTGTATTGGTTCGTATCTCATATTCCGATTGTCTATTTGTCTTTTGCAAACCATCAAGCTAGTAATGTATCTAGGCCATTAGCCAACATGGTTACAACTATTTAAGGTAAATTTGTATATATATATAAGTTTTACATTATATTTGAGATTGAATCGCTCGTTTATTATTGCATGGACAATCACGGGTTTGTTGTTCATCTCTAAACTATTTTTTTAGGGTGAAAAATCATCTTTTAACTAATACGAGTAGGTTTAACTTGTCAACTTTTCGCAGGTTAAATTTAGCTTGAGCTCTATAAGATCAAAAAGAAATCCAAGTTTTTCAACCTTTCTTTACTTATGCATAAAATGATAAATCACATTTTACAATGGCGGTTATGGATACATAAAGCCACGTTGCTCCATTTGATCGTAATTCACTCATAATCTCATATTTTGGGGTGATTCTAGGATTTGGACAAGGAGCAAAAAATCAACAGAGCATAAACTATTACTTTCTCTGCTTAATTGAATTCTTTACATTTACTCTTTACCCAAATTTTAAGAAAGTTTAAACAAGTGGAGTATTTAAACTTTTTATATGTTGGATTACCAAAATACCCTAAGTGTGGCCCACAACTTTAGTGTCATAATTACCAAAGAGGGGTAATAATAGGGGTAGCTTAGTCAATTAATTGATTAAAGAAGGTATGAGAAATAATAATGATTTCGAGTTAATTTCCCCGGGGTATGAGGAGACATAATCAATATATATCTATCTATATTAATAAACGAAACTTTTTTCGAGCGATTACAGAGTCTCCAACTTTTCTGAAATTGTGAATATTAATAGAATAATAAGTCTTACATTGAGAAAGAATTTATATTAGTATGGAACACGTTTGTATTTGCCTTTATTTTTTTTTAACAAAGATGAGGAGTCTGAGTCTGTATGAAGAGTTAGGAACGATAAACACCTAAGAAGAGGAGGAGATGAATTATGTGTACCTTTTAAAAATTTTCTCAATTACTTGGTTAAAGATTAACACAAGTAAGATTATGAGGTTCACTTGAGAGACTTAATTGATTGTAAGTTCACAAGAGTTCCAGCAGGTCCAAGCAACAGTA
>VHZZ01001525.1:63904-75409 GCA_009801015.1 Silene noctiflora | reverse complement strand
TTTAAGAATCCGTGCAACGCACGGGCAACACACTAGTAAGTAATAATAATGACGAAGCCGTTGGGAATTTTGTTGTTTTATGTTATTTCATGACATCATTTCAAAATTATCATACCATGATTATTAGGGTTTATATATACATCTTTGTTGCTGAAAAGACATGTCTCTTGGAAACATGAAACTAATGGTCTCACTCATTGTTAAAAAATCATCATTGGAGCTCAGAAATAATCTACTTATCTATGATGGAGTTCTCATGATTTTAGTTAGCATTATATGGAGTAGTAATCCTTTTTTACCAACTAACTCCTGTACGAGACAGTTTTACAAAAGGGAAGAACCCAAACATTTTAAATACTCTCATTAGTTACGGACTTATGGTTGATAGGTTGGCCTAACACCTAAACCCCTCTCATGTAAGTTTTTTTATGTGCAGAAAACAATCGACATTTTGAGAACGTCTTACTAAACGTTACTCCATGGCTTCAATAAGACGAGTTGTAACAAAAACTTACAGCCAAGTCTCCAACAATTGATATGTGAAGTAGAAATCATACTCGTCTGTTGATCATCATGTCCCATAGGCTGACTGACCCTGCAGAGAAAATGTCACATACGAATCCTTAGCATTTAATTGAAAAATTGAAAAAGTTGTAATTTTATTTATGCATGTGCAAAAATCAAGTGATGGGTCACCCAAGCCATGGAGTAATAGAGCCTACAACAATCTTTATCAAGAAGAAGTATGTAATCTCATACACAATCAAAAGTCAAACTACTAATTTCACTTGGGGGCCTATCAATGTACAATGCTACATACTGACAGCTCTTGTACAAAGCACATCATATTCACACCCGTAAACGTTAGTCTCTCGAAACCGTTTTACGCGTACAATTGTACAACATAGTTACGATTATTATAACTAAATGAGCGCTTGTTTTATACAAGTAAGGGTCTCATTTAAGTCGACCCCTTAAGCAAAGGCGCCCAACCCACAATTGAGCAAGCTTTTGTTGGTTGACGAAAACTGAAATAAGACCGTTATATACCTTGAAGAGTCTCATTTCGTAGTTATTTTACAATCACAAAAAGGGCCATAATTGTTGAATGAAGAAAAGGGCACAGGCGCACAGCAGCATTGGACCCAATAGACAAATCTTTCAGTTAGGCGTTTCGTCAAACAAGTTGTCTGCATGAGCCAATTTACACAATAAATGAGATGGTCACACAAACTTGTACTACGTTTCAGTGTAGGGAATTAAAACTTATCTGAAAATGTCTTGAGATGCACACTCTTTAATTCAATGGCGTCATTTGAAGTCGGTGTATCAGTATGTTGTTCTTAAAGACTTATTATGGTACATAGGTTGGTGGGAGTGGTGGGAGTGGTGTGTTGGCACCATATACTGTTTTTAAGCCCTATATTTGGGTAAGCGGATTTTCTGTCCCGTAATTGTCCTATTTTTGTGCGTCCTCAAACAAATTCAAACGAAAAAAAATAAAAAAATAAAATATCTAAATGAAATCAACGTGAGTAAAAAATTAAATATACACATCCTGACTTAAATGGAAATTGATTAGAACACATTATATTGGGCAACGATCAATGTCCAAATGAAAAAATCTCTCTAATTAATTAGTTTTTTTATCGTGTGTCTTAGGACACATTAGAAAAACCATTAAAAATATCATTGTGAATCTACTATGATCATTACAAGTACTGTTTGTCAGTTATACAATTATTAAACGCCATACAATGGTCTTTGTATTCCTTATGTTCCGGTCATTTGTTTACCTTTGGTTTTGGGATATGGAATATTGATTTGGGAGGGAAACTCGATATACTATAATGCTTATATACTCATTGAGGCAAAGGTCTTGCTAATAATAGGTGGCAAGTTCATTCAAAATCTCGTTTGGTCAACTCGTTATATTATAATGCTTTTATGACTCATAACAGCATACCGAAAAAATAAGTATATATGTTACTCATAAAAGACTATAATGAGCCTTCCATGTTCATTTAGACCTATTTTTATCAAACATCGATTCACTTCAACACCATTTAATTCATCAGTTTGATTCAGCAAAATTTTGTCTGGATCGGAATGAATAATGCCCACATATTCATTGTCAATCTTTCACAATTTTAAAACCTTTCACGGCTCATAAATACTCCCTTTATCTCAGTCAATTGTTATCTATTCGTTTTGATATAACTAAGAAAATGACAAAAAGAAAAGGAAAATAATAATAATAAACAAAAGCCTCCTCTCAGACGTCCACTTGCCCACCTCATAGGTCCACTTGTTCACTTGTGTAAAGTTATCAAAAAAAAAACTAGATAAAAGTTAATTAAGGAGTTGTTTAATTACTCAATCTAAAACACACGAATCGCAATTTATGGGATTTGCAAAATCGGCGGGTTGTTTGTTTGGCCCAAATCACATCTAATTCCTCCATAATGAGGGAAATTGCTTACCTAGGTCCCCATTAGTAAGTGAGAATTTTTATGTAACTCACTTCCCACCTTCCAACCAAACATTTCTTTTTTCATTTCATGGATTTAGAAAATCGTAGGAAATGTTATTTCCTTGGAACTTTAATCCCTCTAGCGAATTAAACGACTCCCTTATACACCCCAAAAAGGAAATAAATAACAATTGACCGGCAGGGTTGTCTGGGAGATTTCAATGGCCCTGTGCGAAATCTCAAAAAGGGCCCCTGACTAATACGACTATTAATACATTATACATATTTTTTTTTTTTGAAAGAATATAGTATATTTTTTACGATTACAAAATAAATTTTCTTAATCTCAGACCTCAATTATTACTAAAATACTTGAAATGTTGCTCGAAGAGTAAATTGTAAAACCACAATCAAAGAATAAATTATCAAAAACAAAAATATTGTCTATAGTGCATTAAAAGTTACTTGCAAGAATTTTTAAAAAAAAAAAAAAAAAATACAATAATGTAAGTTTCAATGTTGCTAGTTAGGTACTTGGGCCCCATTTTACACTTCACTATTGACTATTCTAAAATTAATAGAACATTTAGCCGCTTTTTTAGTTATCATTGGGCCGCACAATTAGAAAATTTGGGGGCCTTGTTTAATTGAACAGGTTGAACCCCCCTAAAGGACGGGTCTGTTGACCGGGACAGAGGGGTAGTAAACAATAATAAGCCCACCTACGAAGTTGTTCAGTTCAGTCCAGTCAAGCCCAATATCAGAGATTTGAGTTCAAAAGGCCTCCATTCAACCCAAATAGTTAAGCATAAATTGCTACGTCAAGGCCTATTTTCAACTTTCATTATTATCCCCTAAATCACCTTAAATATGGCAGAAACTGAAATGATAATTCAACCAAAATTGCATGCATAGCTAGTAGCTAAAAAGAAACAGCCAAAAATTCAAACACTAAGGCCTCGTTCTTTTGGGTTGAATAGAGTTGAACTGAACTAAACTAAACTGAATTGAAAATTACTTAGATGAATATATCTGAAATAAGCTAAACTGAACTAAAGTGAACCGAATTGAGCTGAACTAAATTGAGCTGATTTACGATGAAATTAAGTGGAAAAGAACAGGGCCTAAACATCTAAAATTGAAGTGTGGAGTCTTTTATGAAACCGTCTCATAAAAGTTCAACGAAACACTATCTAACTAAACACAAATTCTCATTTGTGATGACACGATTTCGTCACAAGTTTGTAGTCTCTCACAAGAAACAAGTGAGAGGGAGGTAGTTAAGGGTCACAAACTTGTGACCATAACAAACAAGCTAAAATATTAGTTACTTTGACACTTCAAATTTGCTTTAAAATTTCAAATTAAATAGAATAAAATAAAATAATTTGTTAAACTGGTTATGTTATGTTTTAATGAAGTAATAATCATTCCACGTTCTCGACACATTTTTCATTTAGGTCATCGAGAAATAAAAACAAATTAAATGGAATAAAATAAAATGAGCTGTTAAACTGGTTTGGTTTCATTTAATGAAGTGACAATCATTCCACGTTCTCAACATATTCTTCATTCAAGTCATCGGGAAATAATCTCTATTATATCGAGATATCCCTCGAAATAAAGCTACATATATCTCACCCATATATGTCAAGGGAGCCTTTTTAAGGAAATAGGGTGAATGCTTCTGAACTCATGGTTTGAATACCAATTCCCGATGATTTGAGTCAATAATATACTTTTACTAAATCGATCAATAAATGGGTTTCAAAAGAATCCATCCTCCAAAAACAGTGAATTCGAGATCATTCGTGTCTCATCTTACGTCTCACCTCACTTTTGTGTCTCGTTTCAAAAAGTAACTGTCTAAAGTTACTTAAAGAGTAAAATAGACGTTAAGAAAACTTAAGATAAAAGGTTTAATTGCGCCATGTAAACTTACAGCGTCCGAAAACCTAACCAACCCGACAAATCCGGCAGCAATGTCGAAAACATGTCTCAAAAGATAAAAGAGTAAGCAAAAGCGAGAACGTAGTTTTGATTACAGGCTTACAACAGCCACCGTTAGTTTTATGTTGTCATATTTCAACTGCTGCACAAAATGCTGTTGTGTTGCATTCCCAAGTCTGATGGTTAAAGTTGAGATATCCCGTCAGGTTCTGCACATGTTGAGAATTCAACATATAATGACTTAGACTGAGTGCAAGGCCGATTGTGAAAACGAGTCAATCATAGGACGAATTCAACATAAATGACTTGGATGTATGAAGAATGAAGAAGCGAATAAGTTTACGGTCTCATACCTAAGTAGGATAGGAGGTCTGAAATCTCTTAGTCATTTTGCCACCACTAAATTTAAACAGTTGCTCGCAAATCACGTAATCACCATCATAAAACCTGCATTAAGTGTAACCAATTATTTCATCTTTAATTGATGCATTAAACCTGTCAAACTTTTTCGGCTATCCAATGATGTCGGTTCGAGACTTGACCAGATACAGTGAAAGGAATTCATGAAATCGGCTTTTATCGTCTGTTTGAGTGGGAAGGCGCAAAATAAAGTTCTGAGAGTCAGGAAGAAAATAACTTACATATTAATAGTACCATTATTCGGGACAATCTTAACTACCTCTTCCTTCACAATTTCAGCACGAGTTCTCGGGTCAATCTTGTACTGAAATCTGCAGACAACATAGTGAAAGAAGCAACAAAAGCAGTAGTGATTATCGAACGATTAGTAAAAGCAACATTGAAACATATCATCTATCTCCAACAGAATTACTCGCTCTATAACAAAACCTTTACCTCTTCTTTCTGTGCTTCGTAACTTGCTCGTAGGTACCCACGCCATCCTTCTTGTCTAGGAGAATCAGACTCTCAGTAAAATCACAAGTGAACCACGATAGCCAACGGCCATTGAGCCCGTGTGTTTCAATTTGCTTTGTACTTGGATCATATGACACTAACGTTGCTCGGTCACCGATTCCAAGTACCTCTCCACTCTTCCTGAGACAGTGAACCCAATTCAAACATGCCGGTTCCAAATCAATGTTAACCATTTGGCACCATGACTTCCCTAGTTTAAATTCTTTCTTGACCCAAATTTCACAACGTTTCATTTCTCTACCCGTTAAATTATCCTTCAGCTCGGAGCATAAAATCGACAGCTTTCCATCATAATGAGAAACACTCAAATTGAGAGTGTTTACCTTGCTAAGCGGCTCGGGTACCTTCATTTTTTTAAACTTCTCTTGCTCGACATCAAACAGCAGCAGCCAATTCTTTAGGAAACATCGGGTTTTATCATCCCTCTCCCAAGAAATCCAATGGATATTACCATTCAGGAAACACTGTGACCACCTCATATTACAGACACACATATTAACCACAGATTCACCGGAAATCCGCCTCCATTTCCCATCTTGAACCGAGTATAGCTCAACCATTGGAGGAGTCGTGTCTAAATTATCCTTCCCACGTATATAAACCAGTCTCACCACTTTGTGATCACCCTTCTTAGAATCATACCCGAAACCTAACATAGATATAAAGTCACCTACTGTTGAATTGTGTGTGGCTAAAGGAACGGGAAGTTTAATGTACTTGTGGATGAAGGGGTTCCAAAGAAGTACGACATAAGTGTGACCCTCATAAAATAGGTCATCAGAGAGGCACAACAAACCATTAACAGAGCCTACAACACGGAAATGGTGTACCTTCTTTGAAGCCATAAAGGGACTAGTGAAGGTGCGGTGGATATCTAGTTTGTCTCCTTTTGATTCAGGTGAATCGAGAAAGAAAGTGTAGCGGTCTTCTTCTTCTGGGTAGGCGGTGATCTGCCTGTACATAAGGAGAGTATTGGCAGCATTTTGAGAGTAATGTTTGAGGTGAGTGGCTATAAAAGACGACGACACAATTCGACTGTTCCAGGGTTTACAGACACAACGACATTGCCCCAGAGTTTTCACAGGAAGGCGTTTCAGGATTTCCGACCAAACTTCATGAGTGAGATGTTTGTTTAAATCAGGCATTTTAGAGCAGGGAGTTTGTCCGTATGAGCATCAAATCGAGGCTAACCTGGAACAAAGTACCAAAGAAAAAAAATACATCAAAATAAAACTTCATTCTTTTTCCCATGGAAAGCACATCAAATAGACCATCAAAATTCTGAGAGGGACAGTTCGACGCAAACCAAGATCGAGATAACAAAAAAGGCTCATTCTTTTTGTTCCAACAATTTTGAAACGTAATAACCAGCTTTTCCCTAAAAACTGATCATGGAAACTTCAAAAGGGTAATATAGGTGATCAAGTGAACACGTGTGACATTGTGAAAATGTAACAATAACTCACAACAAGATAGCCAAAAAGATTCAATGCTTTTGGTTCCGAGAAAATTTCGGAACAAAATGATTACCGATTCTCAGTTTTCCCCTGCAATTTTCAAAAGAAATCGACCAAATGTCAAACATTAAAGACCCATCAAAACATCAAAAGACTTCAAAAGGGTGTAACGTCACTAGTAGAAAAAGTGCTATTGACATCGGTTTTCAAACAACTCAAAAGAGTTGCAAAGGAATCTCCTCTTGAAAATTCAACATCACACTTCATCTTCTAAACCTGACATATTTGTAGCTCTAGTTGATTGCACTAGCAACTCATTACGTTTTTTCTTAATATGTGAGGTATATTTTATTAGTAAAAAAAATGACAGCATTGTAGTTCAGATAGACTAGACAATCACAACATAGGCAAAGCATATGATAATACATTTGCAGTAACACCATTGAGCATCGTTTTGTAAAACTATCAAACCATTTCCTGTCATGCCTAGTGCACGACTCCCGAGGACGGTATCTAATTCAACTAAAAACATCCCTCTTAGTACTGAGGACAGTCCTGTCAATATGCTCCATTTGTTGGCTCCATACAGCTTCAATACGTATTCCCAATATAAGATGACATAGAGTAGACCATTCTATGTAAACATTTCCAATAAAACACCCTTCCTCAACTTTCACCTTTGCTATTGGGGTTGGGTCTGGTTATTACTGTATGTCTCAAGCAAGTGTGGGAGACCTAGTTCCAGTTGCTTTCCTTTCCTATGCGAAATACCTGCAAATAGACTGAATTCTGTTGCAGACGGTATAAAGCACAATGAATATAGAAGCCCATTAAGAATGTAGGGAAATTTCTAGGGTGATGAGTTTCCGCTGCCGGGATAGGGCATATTTCTAGCACCCTAATGTTCTAATTCTCAAAGTAAGCTTTTCAATAAATATTTCATAGTCCATCTTGCTGATATTCCTTGAAGATATAGGAACTCCTATATAACAAAGGGGAAGCAGCTTAATCTGCCTTGTGAATTAATATTCTATATGGCACAGTCCATACGATAGTCGTTCCAAAAAGGTTGAACAGATTCCCATTTTATGTTGCCCAAAAATAATTAATCACTTCCTAGACATAGTAGTTAGTACATTAATTTATTAAAACACTAATGATCTTGTAGAAGTCTTTTATAAAGCAAAGGACAATATCCAGCTATTATTGGGTCTGACTTCTGAGGCAATTGAGTTTTATAAAGTTATGCAGCTGAGCATATTAACGAATTATCTAATTATCTAAATGTGGTTACCATTAATATCATGTATGAATGAGTATAATATATACACAGATGTGAAATGTGCAAGTGGGATTAGTGATTTGGAAGAAGTATTAAGGGATAGAAGACCTACAAATGAGACAAACGCCATTAGAACAAAGCCACCTATCGATACAAATATACAATCTGTGGAATAATCGAATTTCCTACCCTTTATTTATGTTTTGAGATTCATTATGCAAAAAACTATCACCGGAGAACTAAATTGAGTGACAAAAGAGCATACTTGGGTAAACAGTAGAAAGAATACACCGAACGCAAGCACCTAAATTTTTAGACATCAACTACCGAAGACAGAAGAATGTTGATGCACCAGAATGAATGATTCTGAGAGCCAACATAAGCACTCGATTTTTCATCCCCTTCTTAGATTTTATGTTAGCTACACGAATCAGAGACCAATCAAACAATAGCAGCGATCAAATTTACCCCACTCGCTACTACGACATAGATTTGGTTACCATTAACATCATGATTACTAGATTAAAACCAAGCAAACTCAAACTCAAACTCAAACTCAAACTCAAACTCAAACTCAAACTCAAACTCAAACTCATACTCATACTCATACTCATACTCATACTCATACTCATACTCATACTCATACTCATACTCATACTCATACTCCCTAACAATAAACAGTCATACTCCCTAACAATAAACAAACTTAGCGATTTTCCAACTGATACCGAATGAAATTTTATAATGCCCAATATATTTGCTCCATCATTCAAACAACACTAATACTCCCTCGGTTCCGGTCATTTGTTTACCTTTGGTTTTAACACAACAACAAGGAAAGAGGAGAGAGGAGGGGTCAATTATTGGATGACAAATGGACTAAATTAAGAGTGTAGATCAAATTATCTATGAAGGCATTCCCAAAATGAAAAGGAAACGATGGATGAGACACCCAAAAATGGAATAGGTAAACAAATGACCGGGACGGAGGGAGTATAATGAAGAAATAAGAAAAAAATTGGTTCATACGAACCTTAATCATACAACGTCGAGGACTAGACTGTGAGGGTGCAGCGGCTGTGGTGGTCGAGGGTGGTACACAACGTGACGGTGGTGGGTTGTGACTTGTGCGTGGGGTTTCTGTGAGAAGCAAAAAGGTTTTTGCGTGGGGTTTTGTGAAAATTATGGAAAGGAGGTAACTCTAGGGTCGGTTTTCCTTATAGACAATTGAATTTTGTGACATCGGTTCAGTAATTTACCCATGCAATGTAAATATCACCTACGGAGTAAATAAATAGACATTAGTTCCAACAAAACCGACGTAACATGAATAAATTAGCACTGGTATTGGTGTCCGGGTATGTCCGAACTATCTCTATTTATTATTTAAATTTATTTTCAATTAAATAAAATTACTTTAAAGTTGCGTAACTCATAATTAATCTTTAATATATTTTTCTATCTCATATCTTAAAATTACGATGAAATAAATTATGAGACAAATTCACTATTCCCGCTATTAATATTTTACTTAAATCGATTAGTTAGCCAATTGTTCATATATACTTTCTTTTATTGTTAGTATTATTACTTTTATTACTACGGTTACTTTCAGTACTCCCGCCGTAATTATTGTTACTTTTACTAGTACCGCATGAATATTGATAATTTCACTACTCTCGTTGTTGCTTCTATCACTTTCACTACTCCCCTTGCTAATATAATTACTTTGACTATTCAAATAAGTGATTATTAATATATTATTATATCCAATGTTAGTACAATTATTTCCATTACTAATATAATTACTTTTACATTAGTCATACAATTTAAAGAGGTTATATATTTATATAAAATACTAGTTTAGATCCCGCGCAATAAATGTGCGGTATTTATAGTGTTTTTATTTTTGTATTACTTAATCATGCTACATTAATACCTCATTAATTTTTCATATTTCACGTTATTTATATTTTGATATGAGAAAAACAAAATTGAACTGTAAAATTTTTCAAGAAAACTGAGTAAAATTGAATTGTAATAATATTAGTATCTCATTAATTATTCATTTTTCTCATTAAAACTGAAAATTAATTCAAGAAAATTGAGTTATATGCTTAAATGTATTTTTTTTAAAAAATATTTTTTATACCATAAAGCTAATGATTGCAATTTATAAATTCTCTCTATTTTGTTATGAAAGTAATCAAAACGATCTATAGTTTCGTTTATACATAATATGAATAGCATGAGTCAAGTCATTCTCAAATAATAGAATCAATAAAAGATTTAATAGTTTATAGTTTTATATTATTTATACTTTAATCAAAATATGATATTTTATTGTTTAGTGAAAATTATATAATTTGATGAAAAGATTAATTTTGATGAAAATAATTATATAATGAAATACATTATAATTATTAATTTCATTATTTAGGGAATACATTTAAATTATCAATAGTTTCCTTATTTAAAAAAACGTTTTTTGAAGTGAAAATGTGTGAGTTCACCTATTCTTTTAGTAGATAGGGGATGATTATTTTTTTTTAATAAAAATGGAACGTCTTACCGTGAGACCATCTTATTGTATAGTTTGTGTATTAGTGTGATATTGGTAGCTAGCCGAAAACATGTACGGCACAAATTTTCATTTATGAAGGACCTTATCCGTCTAAAGGTTAAAACGGATTAAATATATATATCAAATCACGTTATTTATTGCCTAGAAAATGACAAAAAATTGTTATTATTATTACCATGTGATAATATTTGATCCGTTTTAAATTTAAGAAAGACAATATTGGTCTCAATCAAGACATACCGCATGTACCGAGCACAAAAGTGAGAGCAACGGAGCATTAGTTGTCAGGGTCCAATGATTTGAGTGGTGGGCTGTTTAGCCGTAGCAGCTAATCCATTAGTCCGTTTGATTTAGAAAAGTACTTCCTCCATTCTCTTTTAATCTATCCATTTGCTTTTGGCTCATCAACCAAGGAAAAAAAATTAGAGGCAACTTGGGTGATTGATTAGCAAATTAAGGGGATGTGTTAATAGGTGGGGTATGGCTAAACCTTCCCACCAAATATGTGTTACCTGGGGTTTTAATAAAAAAGGGGAGAAATCATATGAAAATTTAAATCTCCCACCAAATTACATCACTTCATAGCAAATTGCATTTCCTGCAACAACCCACTGATTTTACATATATATAAACACCCTGACATTCATCAGTATTTACCCTAAAGAAATTACATTTTCTAAAGTCCAAAGTCCAAAATATTAACCAAAATATCAAAGTCCATATTACAACCAACATTACAGCAAATATTACAGCAACATTACACCAAAGTTTACAGCCAAACACAATGAAAAAACCTAATCTAACCGATGATGAGAGGCATAGG
>VHZZ01001524.1:18245-28568 GCA_009801015.1 Silene noctiflora | reverse complement strand
CGATACTATCTAATCCGAGTTTAACATAAAGCACTTATATAATTGCATGTGTGACCCGACTTCCCTAGACATCCTTTATCTTTATTGTTTTTCTTTTTTTTTTTATTTACAAGTTTATAAATCAATCAATTAACAATCATCCCTACTAAGATAAAATTCGTCCCATAACAACTAATTAACAACCACCGTAGTCCCCGTGGATTCGACCCCTAAAAACTACATTAATTTGTCTTACCTAGGGTATTTATTTTTGATAGGTTGGCGACGACCTTGTCAAACGGATTAGAATGAAAGGAAATGAAGGAGGAAAAGTGACTAAAATAAGCATTCATCACTGCCCGACCCATTTGATAGGTCTATGGAGTAGTAAGTAATTGACTCTCTTAACATCCAACGAAAGTGTGACACCCCTTTCTTATCCCGCCAAGGTAATCGGGAGATGTCATCATCTCGGTTTTCCGAGGCAGTGAAATCGGAATTACGAATAACAAACACTTTATATAAGTAACAAGTTTAGTGGATTACATGATTATAGAATAAATAACAAAGTAAACTAAACATTATACAACTCAACTATATCATCTACCATCTATGTGACTTGACACCAAGCCCGAAACTCGTCTCGTCTCCCGCGTGATACCAAAACCAAACCTGTAACAAACCGATCCTCATATGATCGAAAATAACATATGGATCAGCACATGCCACCCCAGAAATAGGCGGCAATTTACACATATGCACACACGGTCAGTTTTGATAATATAAACAATTCCAAAAGACAATAGACATGAATATGAAATGCAATATGAATGTACAATGACAAGTCTCCAATCGCTACTACTCCGCAACCAACACACCGATGCCAGGAACACGTCCACGACACCCACAACCCGGTGACGGCACCGTAGCACCGCCCACCAAACAGCCAAACCACAATCCTTAAAAGGTACTCCGTACACGCTCGTGGTACTGAGCCCAAGCGCTAACCGGACCCCTGCCAGGCGACGTGCCTCAACCACACGTGTCCTTCCATAACGCAAGTCATTAATGTGCACATCCCTCTTGGAGTGGGAACCTCCAAGAGGCGACCCAAGCGTAAGACGGTCTCCCAACCGCCTTACATCTCCTCAACAAATCAACCCCTAAATGCGTAACACTCACAATCTCCATTCCATGTCCACGAAACCACCCATAATACCCTCAACCAAACAACCCCAAAATGCCTAACATGCTACTTATTAATAAATAAAGGGAAAAACATCTTATGCATTTCTTACCTGGTGGGTTATTTTCACCCAAAATGAGTTATATTTGACCCGTTAAGTTTGAATCCTTTCATCTTAAATAAGAATTTGGGAAGGAAATGTAATTTTTTGAAAAAAAGAAAAATAATACTCGTGACTCTTATCTTAAAGCTTTGACTATCCGGAGCCTCCCAAAACCAAAAACCCAGAATCCAGAAGCCGAAGAAGCTTTAAGCAACAATGGCTTCATGGCGCATGCTCGTTTCAGGCCTCTCTTGTCCTTGTAATCCTGACTACAACAAACCCCAATTTCTCTACTCTTTCAAATCATCTAGGAATTTTATATTTTATGGTGACCAAAACGTCAAGTTTTCACAAAGACATGCAGTAAAAGCCCCAAAATGGAGCAACCATAAGAATGGCAGTCCCATAATCAACAGTGATAGTAGACCAGACCCTGACACAGTCAATATTGCTGACGATGTCACTCAGGTTTAGTTCCTTTCTAATTTGTTTAACTTCCATGTTTTTGGTATTCCAATATATTAAAATCACATAGTATTCCCATGAAATGTACCCTTATAAGCAGTCTCATAAAAAATTTCGTAATTTTTAGTTCAATTTTTCGATTTTTTTGAGTGTACCTTACGTCGTTACCGGTTCCCCCACAATCCCCCCCTCCCACCATGTTCAAATCCCGGCTCCATCACTGCTTATAAGGAATGAATCCTATCCCCCGAGCCCTTTGTAAAGTGAACCTTAGGATGATGGATTCTACTGTAAAATGTGTTTCTATGACCCAAAGCTCCTGGTTCCTGCAAATGGCCGGGTAGGTGGCCAGGTGGGTCATATGTATGCAACACTTTGTTTCTGGCCTTAAGATAAGTACTGACATAACTTTCAAGGTGTTTCAAACATGATTGGAGTTGTCCAGTTAATGCAGAAACATTTATGTTCGAAGTTGAGTCAGCTTTGTGATTGCTTTACTTAGAATCCTGTAACTTGAATTTTAGCAGGCAGACAGTTATGGTTGCAAATTATGTCTAGCTTATCAATTTACTATTTTATTGCGTACATATTTAAATTGAGAGTTAATTGGCGATTTTGAGATTTTCATGTAGTTGATTGGGAGCACTCCAATGGTTTATCTTAATAGAGTTACTCAAGGGTGTGTCGCCAACATTGCTGCAAAACTTGAATCAATGGAACCTTGTCGAAGTGTCAAGGACAGGTATTCTTTTCTTTCATAGCTTTAATGTGATAATGCCTGAATTTTCCATGTTTTCTATGCTAATTTTCATAATGTTTGATGCTGATAAATTCTTAAAGGTGAAACAATAATCTAGATGTTTCCTGTTTGTATGGCATGATTCAATTCTTCATCATGGTGTTGAAGGCTTGTTGCTTATGTATTTGATTATGAGCTAGATTTTTCATTTCACTTATAAGAAAGTCTTTGTTAATATATTGAAGAGAGGAAAAAGGATTGTTTGATAGGATATGTACGAATCTGAGTGCAAAATTGAGTGGTGAACTGATTTGGTGTCAGTTTCAGTGATGTTAATTGCCACGAAATCTCATAAGTGAGATGTCGTGGAATTAATATAACTATAACCCGTTTCACCCACTGCGGCTGTAGTTTCTGATTCCTTCCGTACTAAGCTATTATTACTCACGGAATTACTACTATTACTGTAATTAAAGGTATACAGAAATTAGGGTTTTCATTCTTCGTTTTGGAAGTGTTGTTAACTATGGTTAAAATGGCGGGTTTTTTCGGGGGGTTGATTAGACTTTAGAGTTTGTGCGATTAAATTAGAAGAGGGAGACTTTGAGGGTGTATTGGGGAATGCCAAAAGGGGTTTTTGCTGGAATTTCAAGGATGATTTATTTATCGTTCGATGAAGTTTGAGATATTTGTGCTATGAATTCTATTACGCCTAGTATCAGGAGCATTTTTGTATCACTGGCCATCAACTTAGGAGCTGATAGAAGGATTCCAAACAGAGAAGCAACTGGCTATAGCTTTTCAAATTCCTTTAGTTAAATGCAAGAAGGCCAACTGCAAAGACAAGGTGGGTTGCTTTGAAATGTTAAACAACTTGGCAAAACATCCAGAGTACAACAAAATGTGGAGATAGTGGACCCCCCTGTCTAAGATCAATTTTACTAGAAATATAGCCTTCGCCATAACAAGTGGAAGTAATGCAATGTAGGATCTAACTAGAAAGAAAAGACCTGCCAGGAAAACCATAACCTTTTAGCATACTCATGGTCAAGGGCTAAGCAATTGAATCAAATGCCATCTTTGCATCAACATTTATAATCCAACAAGGGGACGCATTCTTCCATAATCCATATTTCCTTACAAGCTCATGAGCTATTACAGATCAAAGAGATATTTGTCTACAACAAAAGTAGCTTGTTCATGCCAATAATGAGGGAGATTCATTTGCAGCCTTTTTGGGAAAACTTTACTAAATGGTCTTAGAAATTGTTGAACAAGGAATAAAGTCTACATAAAGTTGAGGGTTGAATCTTTAGGAATGAGTTTTTTAAGTGTGAAGTTCACCTACTCTAATAGCTTCTTAATTCTGGAAAGTCCTACATGGTAGCATAGTATCCAGACACTATTTATCCTATGTATCTTCAAAGAAACAAGATAAGCCCTCTAGGCGCTCACTTTTGTCGCTATTAGTAATGGGTGTTAAATCACTCTAATAATCAGTTGTCAAAGCTTCATCTCTGTTGTTGTGCCATAAATATGGTTCTAATAACCTTCAAAACCTTATAACAACGTGGTGTCTTGACCCTCTGAAATAGGTGTAATAAGAGAATGTTTATGGATTCACATACTTTAATAGGTTCCCAGTTTTGAAAATTCCCAAATTCTGCACAGTTCACAGGCCTGTTTTCTATCGAGCATTGATAGCGAACCTAAAGAATAATATTTTAGGCAAGGACTGCTGTATTCATTTCTCAATAAAGAAAGTACAGGGCAAGGAATCAGCACAAATCCAATTGGTTTTTAGTTTTAGCCACAGCCGTATCCAGTTATGACTATTTCCTCTGTCTTGTGTAGGTAACTCCTTGAGCAGGTAGGTTAGGTCATATAATTGCTTGAGATACAGTCACTTAACTCAGAAATCTCTCTATAAAGAGGATTCTCATAGTCAAGTGTCCATTAAAATCACTTGGACAAAGCCAAAGATTAGAGTTATGGGAGACACCAACTAGATCATTTCAGAGGAGCTTTTTAATGTTTGTATCGTTTGAGCCGTAAATATAAGTGACTTGGGCAGTGAATTGAGAGGTAAGATGACTGGTTGGACAACGTATAGTTGACCTGTTGGCAACAATACAGTAACTTGTCCAAAGGATCCAAATCCTTCCATATATTGAGAAGGTTATTTCGTATATGCATGTCCAGCGTGTCAAAATGAGACGATATGTACATTAATGATAATATCATTAATCTTAGTATCTCATTCAGCTCTTTGGTATTTGCATGTTCACCACTAATATTGCTTCGAAGAACTGCTGAAGAGTCATCCTCTATCTTCCTCTACCATTGCTGGAAACTTTCTACTTACCATATCAATAAAATTTGCTGGTAATTTATAGCATCATAACTTAGACTACCTACCCGCCTAGGTATTATGATCGTGGTCTGCTATCCCTATCTTATGATTTAAAAACTTGGTTAGCTGTTCACATATATGTTACAGTTGCTGTTGTTCTATACTACTACAATTTATTTTATTTTTAAATTTAGCTCAATTTGCCATCTTTTGTATTAGAAATTTGAAAACTAGGGTAAAATGGAAAAAAATGGAGGGATGGTTTAAAATGTAGTGACCTCATAAAAGACATGTATGAGGGGGCTAGTACAAGTGTACGTACTAATCTTGGGAGAACAAAAGAATTTTTAATTACAATTAGGGTGCATCAGGGTTCCGCTCTTAGTCCTTTTTTGTTTACTATAGTTATGGATAAGTTAACAAGGGCTATTCAGGACGGCATCCCTTGGTGTATGATGTTTGCTGATGATATTGTGTTAATCAATGAGACAAATGAGGGAGCTGAAAAGAATTTGTAATTGTGGAGGCATACCTTTGATGGAAAGATTGAGTATTTGAGGTGTAAGTTAAGTAACGCGGGAACAAGAGGGGTGGAAAGTATTACTATTGATGGAAAGTTCGTTGAGGAATCAAAGTTCTTTAGATATTTATGATCTACTATTCAGAAAGATGGTGAATTAGATGGAGATGTGGCTGTGGGTTGTTGAAATGGAAAAGTGCCACAGGTTTTTATGTGATAACGCTATGTTCCATAGACTAAAGGGTAAATACTATCGCATGACAATTAGACCTTCACTGTACGGAGATGCATATGTTAAGGTGGATTTTTGAGGTCATACAAGGAAAGATTGATTAAGAAATAAGGTGATTAGGGAGAAGGGGAAAGTGGCGCAAATAGAGGACAAGATGATCGGTTAAGATGGTTTGGCCTTGTGAGAAGGAGACCTATGGATGCACCAATAAGGAGGCTTGAAACTTGGGGAACATAAAAGGTTGATAGGGGTAGAGGAGACCAAAAAAACTTGGTTGAAAGTGATCAAACATGATATGAAATTCTCGGGATTGAAGAGTGTATGGCGAGAGAGAGAGAGAGAGCGCAATGGAGGGAAATGATACATGTGGATTAGTATCTATTCTTATTTGAACTATTTATCGTTTTTATTTTAGTTTTAAAAATTATTTGTCTATGTTTGAGATTTATGAAACGTTTTACCTAAAAACTTCTTGTATAATAATACTTTGTTTATTTTTACGACTTCCTGAAATATTAACTTTTACTTCTATTTTCAAAACTATTGTTAATTTGCATTTTAGATCTAAATTCTATGTTTTTATAAAAGAAAACAAAGTTTTTGATTTTGAAACCTATAAGTTTAACTTGATGTTTGTATCATGTTTCACTTCCCATTTGCTTTTCGCTCTTCTTTTTCTATATTTCGCATTTCGAGGTGTGCGATCACTCGGGGACGGTTCTAAAGGATGATTCATGTCAGTTGTTGTTGAACATCGCGGTATCGGTTACGATCACTGTTGCGGTAACGGTGTCGTCATCTACGCGGCCGTTGCGCTCCGAGTCGTGGTTACCGCGTCATATTTATTTTACAAACTTTTGTAGATATTTTATCATCTATTTGCTATTTCATATAAAGTTAAGATTAATTCTATTTAGAGTAACTATTTCACCAATGGTATTCAATTCTTAAGATCTTTTCATTACAATATTTGGCCTAAGTTATAACTCGTTCATCTTGGGTTCATCGCGAACCATATCTGCGGATACATTTCATAAATCAAATCAGCTGTTTAGACCGATATTTCCCTATTTTCAATTTACCTTATAGATATCGGGATACTCGTTTCGGCCGCCTCTGATACTGTTACATCTCCTGCTATACGTTACGTCTTAGTTGAGATTTTAAAAACATGGTATGAACAACATAATGATATTGACAGCATAAATCAAATTGGAGCCTGAAAAATGGAATTGAAGCGGTAGTATGTTATCTCTGTTGTTTATTGGGGATGTATTAAAATTGGATTCAGATTTGATACTTGAATCTGCAGTTGTGGCCTTATCATGGTCATTGTGCTTTAAATGCAGTCTATATATGCCTAAAAAAGCTGATGCTTTTAATTGTTTTGACCATGTAAATTGCTGATTCCTAGAAAGGTTTAAGGCCATCACCCTCCGTAATACATGTCTAAGGATAAAATAGAAGCTACAGGGAATCAACGACCGATATTTAAAACCATGGTGATAATGCATGATTATGTTAGGAACACATATTTTTCGACGGTAATCATCCATGTTTACTAACTAAGCCCGAGTTTTAGTTTTTTGGTATGATCTACTAACCTCCATTTGATAGTTTTCTTCCCACTGCTCAGATTATAGGAAGGGATTTTCAAAAAAAAAAAAAAAAAAAAAAAAAAAAAAAAAAAATTAAAGGGGGTAAACATGATGAAATTGAGAGAGGATTTCATTTAAGATGAAGGTGATATATCTATCATTTACTTTTCAGGATTGGGTATGCTATGATATCTGAGGCTAGACAAAATGGTGCGATTTTTCCTGGAAAGGTGAGCCATTTTAATCGTTGATCCCTGTAGCTTCTAATTGTTTTGACAGTTATCCATGATGTTTTTGACTTTGTTTGTGAAGCTTGGTCATTGTATCTGTTGGGACTCATTTACAATCTTATATCATGATTCTTTTTTAATATCAAAGAGCATATTGGTGGAACCTACTACTGGAAATACTGGAATCGGAATTGCTTTTGCAGCAGCGGCTATGGGGTACAAATTAATAGTGACAATGCCTGCATATATCAATATAGAAAGAAGGATTCTCTTACGCGCATTTGGGGCTGAAGTAATTTTAACAGATCCTGTCAGAGGAATGAAAGGTGCCATTGAAAAGGCTGAGGAACTAGTTCTGAGCACCCCAGATGCTTATATGTTGCGACAATTTGATAACGCTGCCAATACAAAGGTTGAATTCCTTTTTAAAGCTCGAAATTCTTGTTTATCTTTGAAATTTGTACGAAACTATGTGAAATGCATAGATGACCTCAAACTCATAAGGCTGTCTTGGCATTGCAGGTCCATTTCGAAACTACAGGTCCTGAAATATGGGAAGATACTATGGGTAGTGTCGACATCTTTGTTGCCGGAATTGGAACTGGTGGTACTGTCACTGGCATTGGCCGCTATCTCAAAATGATGAATAGGAATATTAAGGTCTGTTACATCTATATTTGCCATGGTTGACTTATTGTTCAAACTCGTGAAATTCCAAACAATTGAAATTCGTTATATGCCGTGATATCCTAACTGCTGTAAAAGACCTGTCGTCCCAATAATAAGAACAATTAGTGTCAGTGATTGATCCCAGTGAGTGTTTCAATTCGTTCAAACTGAATCTGGGTTTTCTTAGTCCAAATCCTATAAGAAAACTAGATATAGTATTATGCTTTAATGAGGATGGCATTTTCCTATTTAACGTTTGTGGTTTGGAATTGTTCAAATAATTAGCATCTTCAATACTACCCCCTCCATTTCATTATTATTGTCCTACTTTCGATATTGGGATGATATAAAGAGATAGTGATGGAGAAGGGGATAATTTTGAAAATCCACTCTTTTCCTTACTCAAAATAGAAAGGGGACTATAATTTGGAAAAGATTAAGAGGGGGAAGGAGACAATAAAATTGAAATGGAGGGACAAGTACTTTCTGTTTGGGGTTAGAAACTTTTGGGGTTAAAACTTGTAGTTCATCTGTTTCGAGCTTGATATGCTAGCTAGAAGATTGAGCCATGCAACTAAGGCCACTTGGACGTTGCTATGTTACTATGTTAGTATTCGCTTATCACGTAGACATGCATTCAAGAATCATACGTGTCGGTGTGTAGAAATGTATTTGAGATTGATTTGTATGGCCAATTGGCCACTGTGCGTGGTGGGTAAGACTTTAAGTTCTTTTGCTTCTCTCTCGTCCTTTGATTGGGCACTGTGGATTTTTAAATGTCCATAACTTGCTATTATCACCTTGTACTTTATAATGTTGTTTGTATCTCTAGTTCTTTACTGAAACCCGCTTCTGAATGTACATTTATACTTCAACCCACTCAATTCTTATTGTTTTTCTTTTCAAGCCGATTAACTTGGCTTCTAATCATTTTTTTTTAAAAGTTTTTTTTTACTATGGTCCACCATCTTTTCTCATATGAATTCACCCTCCATACTCACTTCTTTTTTTAATACATTGTACATTTCAATGAGAAGTATATTTATTCTCAAGTCATTGCATTAGTCTTGTTAATAATTTGCTCTCGAATATTCAGGTTGTTGGTGTAGAACCAGCTGAAAGGTGTGTGATCACTGGAGAAAACCCAGGTTAATGTTCTGCCTTACCCTTTCTGAATCCCAGTTTTGTAAAGGCTTTATAAGTATTGGATTATCCTTCTCGTTGCTGTATCCGCATTAGTTTTATATTGATGCAGGATATGTACCCAGCATCTTGGATATACCGTTACTTGATGAAATTCTCAAGGTATCTTGTTATCAATGTCCTTATGTTTACTTTCTGATTTATTTTGTAATGCTATATGATTCAGATTGTTTTTGAGCAACTTATATTTGGCTGTAAATCACAGTACTGTGCGGACGTGTTGAAATTGTGTAGACTCATTCATTTAGGGAGCTCAGACTATTTCCCTTTCCATTAAAGTAAAAGAATACTAGTATTTGGCTACAAACAATGAAAGAAAGCAAAATAGCTCCTTAAACTGGAATACTGGATGCTCTTCTTTTTGCTGTGTTGTAGCATTCATTTGATGCAATTCTAGAAAATTTTCATATATATTTTTGTGGAAAAGCAAGAGTAATAGAATGAAAAATGTCGGAATACATAGTGACACCAATGCAAAAAAGTCCTACACAGCAGACCGTTACATGAACTGCCATACTAGCATCAAACCTATTGACCTATGATAGCTCTTACACATTTATCACTTACTGTTTGCATACAGAAAACAAAACAATAGAGCACAAAATTAGATCGACTATTTTCTCTTACCCAGCCACTTACAGTCACTGCTCTTCCATATGCCTTGAAACTGACATGCCTTTTTAATTCGTTGAACCACAATCTGAGGCAGTAGAACATACCCCTGAAACCTACACTGATTCCTCATCATGCAGATATGGTAATGAAGTGCCACAATACATGCTATCATGCATTGTGTCAGCTCCAGCGGTCAGCCGGACACGTACCCCTCTTAAGGCACCGTGAGCAAGCATGAGCACTAGGAATACATTTCTGGCTGTAAAACACTCGAAATCAGGTCTTATTGAGATTCACCAGTCCGTAAAAAACAATGAAAAAATTGCATCGACGCAAACCTGTAGTTTAAACATCCTGTCCTTGGTTTGAACTTTGAAGCTGATCATAATAAGCCAGTAAACGAATTTCTTCCTTTTTTTTTTTTTTTTTTT
>VHZZ01001524.1:6686-18209 GCA_009801015.1 Silene noctiflora | reverse complement strand
TTTTTTTTTTTTTTTTCTTTTTTTCCCTGCATGGCTCGTAATTTTTAATCTACAGCAAGCAAACCTCGACCAATCGCTTAAGTCAATGCCATTTATACTCTTGAGCAAGCATTTTTAAAATTGAATTGTTCACTGATGTGCCATGCTGTATACTTATAGGTTCCAAACGGTGAGGCTGTTGAAATGGCAAGGAAAATAGCATTAGAGGAAGGTTTACTGGTAAATGTTTTCTTCGAATGGAATTTTCTCTATATGGTCAGGGATGAGGTTATATGGGGGTTAAATTGTTTTTACATGCAGAGTAAGTTTTTTGTTTTCTTTTAGTGTCATTACCTCTAAACCACAAAGTATTCTGATATAATCTATTTGGGCTTGACTTTGCCTGTAGGTTGGAATTTCATCTGGAGCAGCAGCAGCAGCAGCTATAAGATTAGCAAAGAGGCCTGAGAATGCAGGAAAACTTATTGTTGTGAGTCTTCTGGTTTTATTTCCTTGTTCACGCACTATATATTTGACGCTTCAAAGTGAAGAGAAATCCTTTGTTTGCTGGTACATGCTGATTTGGTGTTTAAACATTCATGGCGATCACGAAATCACTCGAAAAACGAGCAAATGATGTAGACAATGATCACATGATAACTACTGCTTCAGCCCCCATCCTCTTGTCAAAACGCAGAAAAGCTAGAATTTTGAAGGATTAGGAAGCATATCCATAGTCATGCAGAATCACAGTTCACAATTCGAGCACATATCAACTAGCTTAGCTGATTAAATCATCTAGTGACATACTTGTGTTCTAGATTCCAACATAAAATTATTTTTTCTTTACTAAATAATGTTATTCTTTTTCCTATAATACTTTAATAAATAATTTAAACAGTTGTAATTAATAGTATGAGGAATGTCTCGTTTAAGATATAATACATCTTAAGTCCATTTTGAACAAATTACAATGAGGTCTATGGTGCACATTACATGATGTTGGAAACTAGTTTTTGACCACGGAACCTATTGAATGTAAGTTATATGGGCTAAGATCCAAAATCAAGTTTAAAAACAGTCCCACAATTAGATGCAAGTTATATGAACTAACTGGGCCCAAACTCAAAGTTAAAAAACAGTCCCTCTACTAGGAATCAAATCTAACCTAGGATCCTCCACGTCCAAATATGACTTTTACCAACTAAGCAACAATAACTACATGCTTTTAATGGATATTAAAACATATAAATTTCTGAAAATGTGACGGTAGTCACCTTCCCCCCTTCCCTTGACATCTACCCCTTGCCACCTTCTCTATTCCCCAGTTTTTAAGCCTCCTAACCGCTGCATTATAGGTCTCCTTCTCACATGGCCAAACTATCTTGATCGATTCTCCATTACCTTGTCCTTCATAGGCGCCACTCTCACCTTCTCCACCTTCTCCATTTCCACCTAATTTCAAAGTTGATCATTCCTTGTATGTCCACACATCCACCGTAACACATGCATCTCCGTCACGTTCATCTTTTGAGTGTGACAATGTTTCACAACCCAACAATCAGCTTTATAATGGTGCAGGTCTAATTGTTGTGCGGTATAATTTACCCTTTAATCTATGATGCATGTTGTTTATCACATCAAAACCCTATGATACTTATTGGAGGAATTCCTCTAAAAAAAAGTTTAAATTGAACAATCTTATATGGTGCTCCTAAAAAGTACTCCGTAATACAATACTTCGTTCCTGAAGGACGGGAGAAATGAGAATTGTCATATCACATTGTTGCTTCCTGAACACCTGATAAACTTGTGATTTGCAGGTGATATTTCCAAGTTTTGGAGAAAGATATATACAAACCGTTCTGTTTAGCAACATCAACAAAGAGGTTCAAAATATGGTCGTACATTAATCAAGCAACCTTCAGAAATTATGATCGATCGGAAGCGTGGATTATCTTTCAAGGTATGTAAAATGGCTCAAAATGCTTTATGCAATTTTTATCAAGGGTCATTCGAAAACAACTTTTGTGTGTTATTAAAACAAGGGAAAAGACACTCTACATCCTATCACCTCAATTATCACGCCTCAAACAAGTGTCATTAAGGCAATGAGATAAATTTCTTGAATTTCCAAACATAACTTCGATTATTGCCTCATTTTATATGAAAACTAGCTGTCTCAACTAATACAACTATGTTCAGGTTTTACTTCTGGAAGCTTGAGTTAGCGAGTAAATGATGGATATTAACGAAACAATGCTTTCTTAAGCATTGTGATCACCATCAACGGTAAGGAGTCCGCGGTAAGGAGTCCATTGAGCATGGACGCTCTTTTTACCGTAGAAAGAGTCAATAGAGTTGAAGAGGTCAGTTGCATGCTATTAATATTTTGTCATCTGACAATGGCAAATTCGTGTAAAAGATTGGCATTTTGTTGTTGAAAGTATATAGTTTTATTCTTTGAGTGATCTTTGAGTCGAATCTTGATTTGAAGAAAATTTCGCAGTTGTGCTGTAGTAGTGAAACGAAGAAGAGTGGTTGATAAACGCTAAGAAGGATGGGTAACTTAGTTCAATAAGGTGTATTGATGTTCTTAAATAGATCTTGTATGTTCAATAAGGTGTATTGATGTTCAATTAGGATGGGTAACTTAGTTTAATAAGGAGTGGTTGATAAACGCTAAGAGTGGTTGATAAATAGTTTCTTAAATAGATCTTAGTTCAATAAGAGCCTTGTGTTCCATAGTGTTTCTCAAAAATAGCTCATGAACTTGGTCTTTTGTATCCCATGGAGTCTCATAGTCTCTTTGAGATAAAGCTCTACCACATTAACTACATCCCCAGTTTACTTATAGACTACGAAATGAGCCATCTTGCTGAACCTGTCAATTACAACCATTATAGAATCCTCCCTTCTTTGAGTCTTGGGTAAGCCTACTATAAAATCCATGCTCACATCTCTCCATGGCCTATCTGGTACTGGTAGTGGTGTGTATGACCCTGCTTGGAATAAACTCTTGGGCTTTTGACACACAACACATATTCTTAGGACATTTTGAACATCTTCTATCATCTTAGGGATTGTAAAACTGATCTTTTAAGATGCCAAGTGTTTTTTGAACTCTAAAATATCCTCCTAGGCCACTTAAATGGACGTCCCTAATCAAGAGGTTTCTGTAAGAGCCTCTTGGAATATATAGTTTGTTGCCATAGAACATGAACCCTTGCTGCAGTGTGTAGTGTGTAGTGTGATCCCTGAATCTTATTGTAATTATTTTGAGCCAACCAGTCTTCATAGATGTCAAGATCATCCTTGTATAACTCTTTTCATAAATTCAAACCCTAGGACTTTTTGTTCCATGTCTGTCAACAAGGGTGTCTCCTAGACAGTGCATCAACCACCACATTTTGTTTACCTTCCTTATACTTGTTAAGAAGGTAAAAGACTGAAAGTAAAAGACTACAAGAGCTCAACCCATTTGGCATACCTTTGGTTTAATTTGTATTGGCCATTGATGTATGTCAATGCTTCATGGTCTTAATGCAGCACAAAGTTTTAGATAATGAATCCAATGTATGACAAGAGCATAAAACTCCTTATCATATGTAGAATAATTCAACTTGGCTTCATTTAATTTCTCACTGATATAAGCCACAAGTTTCCAACTTTGAATAGAAGAATAGCTCCAATTCCTACTCCATTGGCACCACGTTCCCCCTCAAATAAATTGTCAAAATCTAGTAACTTTAGAATTGCCACATAATAATTGCTTAATTATTTTAAATGACTATTGAGTAGGCTCAGTCTATTTGAAATCTCCTTTCTTCATATTGATACGAAAATGATGTAGGAGGTGGTCAAAATGAACATCCTCGGTGACTGTTCAATCAGAAGACAGTTTTTGCAGCTATTTCAATCGGTTACCTGACACCCAAGGAAGAGATGTCGAGATTTCTTTCCTAAAGGAAGTCATAACTTAGGATTATTAATTTTATTATTTCTTAATGGTAGTAGGAATTATTTATTTCCTAGTTGTGTTAGAAGATCTAGTTTCCTAATTCAAAGTTTAGTAGGTTTTAGGAAAGTGTCCAAGTTTCCTAATCCCGGATTATGTCAGTTATTGTTTTCCTATTTTGCTTTAGGTATGTATTTCCTATATCTTTTAGGAGTGTTTAATAAGACAATTAGAATTGTCATAAAAGTCATAATCGGTTATGGAGATTGTTTCCTTATTCCGTTTACATTTTTGTAAACCCTAGGTTCGACGCGTTTCGTTCCCAACTTTGTTTTTGTTTGACGCGTTTTCAAGCATTAACACGAGTTATAATCAATAGGTCTTGATTATAGTTCACCATTGGTTGAGTTATAGGTCTAGCTCAAGCAAATATCCCATTGGCTCGATTTATTCCCATATTTCGAAACAAATATCCTTGTTACTTTGTTTTCATTTGCAAATCAAAAACCATGTAAAAATTACCAAAAATCTAGAATCGCTTAAAACAGACGGTTTACACGACTGTTCAATCTGATTGTTTCCGCTGCAAACTCATGAGTTCTATTCTTTGAAAAGAATTCATATCATAAGTGGTATCAGAGATTCGACTCTTGATTTTCCTAAATCTAGACGGTCCGAGATGTGTTAAAGCCAAATTGTTAGTTGAATTTCTGATTGCGATTGGAGTTCAAAGGTTAAACTCAAGCATGTAGTTTGAGGGTTAATTGGTTTTGCATCTCAGGAGCAAGTTTCTTGTAACTTGTTATTTAAGGCGTGACAGTTTTAACAAAAAAACAAAAGAGGATGAAGAAGCAAGAAGACATGTCGGGAGTGTTCTCGTTTGAAAGCACCTACGAAGAGAAGGTTAAGTTTCATCTAACATTGCCTCCTATATTCGACAAGTATGGTGATGATGAGGAGACATTAGTTGTCGATAGTTTCAAAGTTACAAGTCCTATTAACGTATGTATGATTTGTATTCAAGACAAAAAGCGCTATCAATCTCCCCTTGACAGATCCATCGATAAGAGACTATATGGCGTTGATAATTCAAAAGAGTTCATTGGTTTGTTCACTTTGGTGGTGATTATAACACTTTCTGTCAATTTTGTTCAAGGTGGGTGGTGGGGTGGAAGGCACGAATTGATTTGGCACGAAGATGAAGAGCACAAAAAGAAGAGGAGCTTGGAATCAAAGAAGATGAATGAGCTTGAAGTTTTTATTGAAGATGATGAGTTAAAGGATTCAAGTCCATTGCTAATACTTATCAATGATTTTGCATCTAGATTTGTGAGGTTCATATTTGATCCCGGAGGATTAAAGCATCATGAATTAAGGACAATTCCTTTCCAAGGGGGAGGGGATGATGCGAAAATGATGCAGGAGGTGGTAAAAATGAATAGCCTCGGTGACTGTTCAGCCAGAAGACAGTTTCTACATCTTTTTCAATCGGTTACCTTGCACCCAAGGAAGAGATGTCGAGATTTCTTTCCTAAAAGAAGTCATATCTTAGGAGTATTAATTAATTTTATTATTTCTTAATGGTAATAGGAATTATTTATTTCCTAGTTGTGTTAGAAGGTCTAGTTTCCTAATTCTAAGTTTAGTAAGTTTTAGGAAAGTGTCCAAGTTTCCTAATCCCGTATTATGTCAGTTATTGTTTTCTTTTTTTGCTTTAGGTAAATATTCCCTATATCTTTTAGGAGTGTTTAATAAGACAATCAGAATTTCCATAAAAGTCATAATCGGTTATGGAGATTGTTTCCTTATTCCGATTATGAGTCTTTAGTTTAGTATAAATAAGAGTCTTGTATTCTTTATTTTAGATAATGAATGTTGAGTTAATAAAAATTAAGCTGAAGCTTTTCCGTTTACATGTTTTGTAAACCCTAGGTTCGACACGTTTCGTTCCAAACTTTGTTTTTGTTTGACGCTTTTTCAAGCATTAACACGAGTTATAATCAAAAGGTCTTGATTATAGTTCACCATTAGTTGAGTTATAGGTTTGGCTCAAGCAAATATGGCTCGATTTATTCACATATTTTGAAACAAATATCCTTGTTACTTTGTTTTCATTTGCGAATCAAAAACCACATAAAAATTACCAAAAATCAAGAATCGCTTAAAACAGACAGTTTACACGACCGTTCAATCTGTTTGTTTCCTCTGCAAACTCACGAGTTCTATTCTTTGAGTAGAATTCGTATCACATATACTTAGTAATTGGAGCAACAATTGTACTAAAATTCCTAATAAATCTTATGTAAAATGATACAAGAACATGAAACCCTCTAACCTCAATAATATTTCTAGGAGCTAACCTAGTAAGTTATAGCCTCTATTTTCTCTTGATCAATTGATATTCCCCTACCAGAAATAATATATCCCAAGAACTTCACCTTTTCAGTCATAAAAGTGAATTTTTCTAATTTACCAAATAACTTATGATTTCTTAAGATTTGGAGAATACCCCTGAGATGATTCAAATGTTCCTCTTTGGCCTTGCTGTAAATTAAGATGTCACCAAAATAAACCACAGGGGTGTTAACAATATTCTGAGGCCTAACGCGAGTCCGAGGCATAATGCTGATGGGATTTGGGTTTCAGATCTTATTGATGCTGATAATATAGCCTGGAAAGAAACTGCACTTGCTCAAAATTCCTTTGAACATGATATGGACTTGTGAGCTCAATTCTGCTGACCACACGTTCTCCTTCGGATAAATGGTACTGGTGGACCTCAAAGAATGGAGAATATTCTATAAAATCCAGGTATTGACTGGGGTTACTAGAAAGAAATGGTTCATAGATAAATGCCGGTGGTGGAGATGTAGAAGATTTATGGAAGAAGATTTGGCAATTGAGGATCCTCCCAAAAGTTGCCGATTTTCTATGTAGATGTTGTACAAAAACACTAATAGTGAGAGCGAATCTTTAACCTCGACATTTTATAACGGATGGTACTTATGTGGTGTGTGGTAATTTTAATACACCGTATTCCCACTCGGTCGAGTGGGGAGTACTCGGTCGAATGACAAGGATCGAGTGTGTTTGAATTGTGTCAGAACGTTCTAGAATGGATTCCCTCAGTGTTGGGTTGTGGTCACTTAGTCGAGTGGCGGTCACTTGGTCAAGTGGGACATGGTCACTCGGTCGAGTCAGCCGGTTCATCAGTTTTCGTGATTTCGTATTATATATTATTCAAGGGTTTGCTAATTATTTCTTAACCAATTACTAAACGCCATTAGTAGACAAAATAATTTCCTAATCCTCTCTACAAATTTTCCCATTCTCTTATGCTTCCTTACGAAAGATTCGTGGCGGTTGTGAACTAGGGTTTCATTCTCCATCATGTTAGCAATTCCGTTGCGTAAGTTAATCTATCTTGCTTTATTAGTTTTGATTGGGTCTACTCCTAGAATTGAGATGTGGGGAGAATTAGAATAAGGTGAGTCTTTTGCTAGAATTCATGTTGATTATATGAAATTATGATATGTAGTTGACGTGTTCGTAGAGGATCACTATTTAGTACTAGTGTGGTTGTTGGATTGTTGTTAACATAGGGTTTCCCTACTCAGTTATTAGTTTATATGTTAATCTTGCTTTGATGTTGATGTGGTGGATTGTTGTTAATGATGAATGGTGATGTTGGTTTTGATGTTAATTAAATGGGGGATTGATGATAGTGGTTGAGGAGTTAATTGGGAGACTGGCTCCGCCCGCGATCGCTCCTTGTGGTCTTCCCACCCATAATAGGGATGTGCACATTAATGGTCTGGGTACATGGGTGCTACCTGTGATCGTAGCAGGCACCGTGAGTATGATTGTAGCAGGCACCACGGGAGAGATGACGGGAGCTACATGTACTATGATTGTCGCAAGCACCTTAAGTTATGGCGAGTGTTACATGTGATTTTAGCAGGCACCGCGAGTTGTGGCGGGTGTTACATGTGATCATAGCAGGAACCGCTGGATGATGAGGGATCAGTGATGTGGATGTTGTGTTGGATTGTATTGGCATCGCGAATGTTATAATATATTCTTTATGAGCTTGATTATTTATATTAGCTGATAACTGACTGAAGGTACTAAACCACTAATTAGACACCTCTAATTAGTTACCAAATTACATGTGAATTTAGTTTGAGACGATCTAGTTACATGCATGTGACGAAGTATGTAAATAAACATGTATAAGATAAGGAAAATCCTTACATTGGTTGTAATGGCTATAAGTTTACTACAATAGTAAACTTATGGAATCAAAATGTTTGGATGATCAAACCTTGTCTTGAACTTCAAATTTGAAGTCTCCTCTTGATTGCACCCAAGACTTAACCCAAATTATCCTAATAATATTAACTACATATTATGTAGGATATTATCTTGAAATAATACTACAAATTATTATTACTAATAATAATAATTGATGTATAATATTTGTGTGAGTTTTAGAGATGAGTTTTTGATGAAAAATAAGAAGAAATTTTTGAAGAACAACACTTGTTCTTAGCTTTTAAGAGAACCGGCCAACACTAGCACAAATGAGCCAATTTTTCCTTATTTTTCTCACATTTTTAATGTCCACTTTGAGGGGGGTATTTATAGCCTTTCAAATTTAAAGAATTGGAGTACAATAGTTAGTGGGTTTGGTGTACTTATATCACCAACCACATGACTCATAAAGAGTCTACACCAACCGTCCATGCAGTAGATCAGGTCCATTTCGGTTTCCGACATTTTTCCTACAAATGTTTATAAGTCGATTATTTAACTCTTAAATAATACAAATTATTAACTAATATACATTTAACTCTTAAGTGATATTAGTTCATTTTATCTTATAAAAAATGCGTCTTACAAAACCCGTTCAGCTAAATTTAAACCTCTTGCAAATTTAATTAGCTAATAACCCCTGCCTCAAACTTAATAAACTCATTGTATTAAAACTAATACTTTATTAGTAAATAATACTAATTTAGTCAATTAACTATTAATTACTAAATTTTACCTTATTAAATCAAATTAATAAGATTTAACATTTATTACTCAATTATCGTATAATTCGATAATAAATAATTTTTAAAACTCACTTGACAAACTATTAGTCAATATATTTCAAGGAGCTAATTATCTAAATAATTAGTTTTCTATTTGGGCTCCATCCTATAGGCGTGACCTCAAGGGATCAATTGATCACCGCCATCATATGACAATAACGTCAAACTCTAGTCAGCCGAGCGTTACCGATTTACGTTAATTAGTTGACAGATATAATATCCCTGATATTCCTTTAATGAGATTTATTATATAGACGCACTATTGAGGAGAACACTACTCCAACAATCTCCCACTTGTCCGACACAAGTGTGCGCTACCAATTCTCTTGTCCGTTAAACCTCCCACTCAATGCAAGTTGTCTTTCAGGTCTTACTTGCACACGATTAGATCATGAGTGGTTTCCTCGATCTGGAGAATGGCTGTCTGACCGGATAATCTACTATAGATCTCATCCGAGCGTGGCCACACATTTCCAGTCACATCTCGTCGAGTGGCCTTGAGATAATAAACCCTGACAAGGGTGGGCAATCCTGTTGACCTATTTTCTTCGTTCGATACAGATCACAACGACCCAGTAAATGTCCTTCAACCTCCTTTTACGGTGCGACCTAGGACAAAAACCAAAGCCACCGGAAAACTGTACCAACTCAGACAAATAGTCGCAAGTCTAAAGAATTGACTCAAAGGAATAAATAGAAATCCTTGCCACGACCAGGCAACATGAGGACTCTATAAATGGTCAATGTCCGACAGAGTGTCACCACATTCTGCCTATGTAATCGACCAGTCATCTTTATGACCCTATGGTGGTTAAATATACCATCAATTGACTCACAATCTAGTCACTCCGAGACGTCACCTCATTAAGTAACTAGGGACAAAAAAATACAATGTTAATCCAGTTCACTTTAATAGAATTCGACGTTGTTAATAAAACCTATTCGGATAAAACAAAGTATTTAAATTCAGTTAAAACTGAAAAGTTAGAGTTTATACATTATAAAAAACTCAAAATGATAAATGTGATTATTATATAAGAAATAATCAATACAATATCTAATTATTATATATCTCATAACCTACAATAACTCAGGCACTCGTCTCAATTCCATAGAAGCTACATGACCATCATGCTTAGCCTGCGATAAAGGCTTGGTTAAAGGATCTACAATGTTTGCATCTGTCCCAACCTTAGAAATCGTTATTTCCTTCCTTTCAATATAATTTTTAATTACATGAAGCCGAATCCACACAACTTCATTTGCAGCTTCAGATGCTGCAGCTTCAAATGCTGCAGCTTCAGATGCTGCAATTTACTCAGCTKCYKYTGTTGTAGAATCCGCAATGACCGACTCTTTAAAACTTCTCCARCAAACCGCTTCTCCATTTATCATAAAGACAAAACCAGCCTGGGATTTCAAATCATCCCTATCTGTTTGGAAACTGGCATCCGTGTAACCTTTTACACGTAACTCAGATTCTCCTCCAAACACCAAGAATGAATCTTTAATTCTTCTCAAGTACTTAAGAATATTCTTGACGACTATCTACTGACTCTCACCTGGATTATTTTGATAACGACTCGTCAAACTCAAAGAAAACGAGACATCGGGACGGGTGCACATTATAGCATACATGATCGATCCAACATCGGAAGTATAAGGAATCGACTTTGTGCGTTCAATATCCTTAGGCTCAGTAGGACACTGTGACTTACTCAAAGTGATCCCACTACCTATCGGCATAAACCCTCTCTTAGAGTTTTTCATATTGAATCGATCAAGAATCTTATCAATATAAGCCTCTTGACTCAAAACTAATATCCTTTTGGATCTATCTCTATAGATCTATAAACCCAAGATGCGCTGGGCTTCTCCCAAATCTTTCGTCTGGAAATGATTTCCCAACCATTCCTTTACCGAAGTAAGCATTGGTACATCATTCCCAATGAGTAGTATGTCATCTACATACAAGACAAGGAATACAACCTTACTCCCACTAAACTTCATGTATAAACACGGCTCCTCAACTCTTCGAGTAAAGCCATTCTATTTAATAACATGATCGAAGCGATGATTCCAACTCCTTGATGCCTGCTTAAGACCATAAATATATCTCTTAAGCTTGCATTCTTTGTTAAGATTTTAGGGTCCACAAAACTTTCAGGTTGTGTCATGTACACTTCCTCTTGTAGAAACCCGTTCAAGAAGCCGATTTTGACATCTATTTGCCAGATTTCATAGTCATTAAATGCAGCAATCGCTAACATAATCCTAATGGATCGAAGCATTGCAACTGGTGCAATTGTCATAGTGTAAGCCATGAACTTAAGTGAAACCTTTTGCCACCAACCACGCTTTGTAGACATCTTTATGTCCATCCATGCCAACATTTATCTTAAAGATCCATTTACACTGAAAAGGTCTAACATCTTCAGGTAAATCTACCAGGTCCCATACCTGATTGTCGTACATGGAATCCATTTC
>VHZZ01001523.1:101545-129103 GCA_009801015.1 Silene noctiflora | reverse complement strand
GAAAACTCATCTTAAAATAGTTTTAAGACACTTTTATGTATTTTATTTTGCATGCATGTGTATTAGATCACATATAAATAAAATTAATGTAATTTTTTTGTTATATTAGAGTGTCTAATATGTGGTCTAAACTAACACATCGATCACTAGGTTACAACCGCTTTCTGGATTGTTCATTAGATAGTTTTTGTACCACACCGTATGTTTATTTGAGAGTGCTTTTTTCACCATTGCGCGGTTCAAGTGCCAACGACACAAAATGTGAGAAGTGCTGAGATAAACGGACTCAAGAGCAGCGATCAACTCCAACTCCCGATCAGTGACAAAGGCTGAAACAGATGCACCCGTACACTCGAGAAGCTCCCCTAATCTCTCCAACATCCACATGTAATCTCTTTCTGACTCCGAAGGAAGCACCACAATAGCAATTAGGAAACAAGAACCACAAGGTGTAACACCGACAAGCTCAACGAGTGCAACATTATAAACGTTGGTCTTGTAGGTTGAATCAATGAGTACCACATGGGGATAAGCACGGAAAAGCTTTACGGCCTCCGGATGAGACATGAAAACATGACTGAGCTCCTTAGTCTCGGTATTTGACTTGTGACATTCCACATACTTCGCACCAATAGCAAGGGCCAACATTTGCTGAGCGGCATTACGTGTCCCTCTGATTTCCCGTCGAACCTTGTTTACCTCGCTATATATTTGGGTGCTCGTAGGTTGGGGTTTATCGGGGGTTCTTTGATGATGAACGTTTTTAATATCTCTCGGGGAATCGACGTCCGAACTTGTTGCCTCACGAACTCTTTCTCGGTAGCATCCAAACCCGCAAAATGCCTATCACCGTCTTTGAAATTTGCTAAATGGTGGTTGTGATATCCACCATCCTCGGAGGTCAATATATTCCAAACTATCAATTCGTTACCATCCACATCATGAACCCTATTTTGCACTGCTCGAACACGGAACCTACAATCACATTTACGGGGTCCTTTCTTCTTAGGCTTATCCGGAATGTCGGGCTTGTCGGGATCGATCTTGTTTCTGGTTCGCCCGTACCTTGAACAACGAAAGTAAGACCCCAACAACTCAGGTTGTTTACGATTTTTTGCCCCATTTGTTGCTTTCACGAAATCAAACCCGTTATCAAAAGCAATCTTCTGAGCCCAGTCAAACGCGTCATTCCGACTTGCAAAGCTTATTTCCGTCAAGAATAAACGGTTGTAATAAACACCGTCACCACCGAATTTCTCAAACGAATCTTGTTAACATGACAATATAACAATGATTAGGTGCTATAAAAAGGCGAAAACTATATTTCAAAATCCGATCAGTGAAGCGACATTGAGTTTCAATGTCCGTCACCAGTACGGACACGGACATCAAAACCCAACGTCCACTCCATGGGTAGATGAAGTGTCCACTCGTCCTGGCCCAGTCCAGACGAGCACATTTCACGTCTGGCCCAGAGCAGACGTCTGAATTCTTCGTCCCAGCCCATTTCAGACGTCCAAACTGTTCGTCCCAGCCCATTTCAGACGTCCAAACTTACCTTCTCAACCAAGCCTAAACGCCGCTATTTAACGTCTGGGCCCAATGGATGAAGAAACTCAGCGTCTGGGCCATCAACAAACGTCTAAATTCATCGTTTGGGACAATTCCAGACGTTGGGTTTGTTCGTCCAGTCCATAAACATACGGCTAGAGTCAATGTCTATAATTACGCAATTTGTTCATAACTCGATTCATTCTCTACCCAATTTCATTCATACTAATTTGATTCATACTAGGCAAGACAATGTCCAATTCAAACGAAAAAAGTTACAATTGAATTCGATTAACAAGTCTTGAATTAGTGAACTTACCGATGATTCCTCGCTACGCATTGATTTAGATGGATTGTTGTTTGACATTAAATCCGATTAACAAGTCTTAAAATTTTTGTTTTTAAAATTTTGTTGTTGGGAGGATTTTGGGAGAGAATAGAGTAGAGAGAGGGTGAGAAAGGGTAGTGGGTGTCTTTTTTTAAAAAAACGTCGACGATTTGTTATAAAACGTCGACGACATTTCGCAGCCCCCATTTATATTGGGTCAAATTAAGTTTTGGATTGAGTTTTGAATCCCATCCCCTATAGGCTATAGGCTAAAAGAATAACACACCTGTGTTATTCCCGCTCATGTTTCCCGCTCACTGCCCCCCATACGGAATATTCCCTTCTAAATTCTAACTCTGATTAATATATATTGTAGTCAAATATTGTAGTCTAACTAAAAGATTTAACACAACTACAATATTCTCCTTAGTTATCCTCAATTTTATGCTGAYTAATGAAAATCTTTCCCAAATTTATGAGGTAGGATAGGAATATTTGTAATCTTACGTAGGATATTATTATTGTTTGAGTTATTATTTTTGGCAGAATATTTCTCCTGGGAAGAACTTTGAGATTGATTAATGGAAGGATCCTTATAAGGTAATGATTTCCAAAATTTTGGCAACTGAATAAGATGGGAGAGTAATATTATTGTTGGCTTTTTTTATTAGAAAAAAAAAATATTTTAATAATTCGTGAATCGATTTTAGATGTGAGGTATACTTTTTTTTACCCATTTTCGATATAAGGTCAATATGCGTTTTAATTACATTTTTCATCTAACTTAATTGTATTATTAATATCCTAAATTAGTTGCAGGTAATGATTATAACATTTTTTTTAACAATAATAATCATAGGTTAAGAAAAAATAGTTTAACTTAAGGTGTCTTCTAATCGTAATAAGCTGTCTTTTTCCACCTCTTTCTATATTATATTTAGTAAATTATAACATTAAATTAAAAATACRTTTTATTTATGCAAATAATTTAATTGACAAAGTCCTTATAATAAACAAATCTAAAAAATAACGTGATATAGTACGGGAACTATATTAGTATCTATTAAAAGAATAGATGAACTCATGATTTTTCCCTCCAAAAAACATATTCTTAAATAAGGAACTTAATCACAATTAAATCAATTCACTAAATAAGGAATTTCTTATTATTATAATTTATTTCATTAATTTATAATTTTTCATTAAAATATAATCTTTTAATTAAATATTAATAAAAAAATGTAAAAAAATTTTATTGATTTATTTGAGAAGGACTCGACCATACTACGTATCAAACAAAAAATTGGAAATCACTAGTTTTGTTTTCGCGAAAAAAAAAATTGAGAGAAATTTATAAATTGAAATTATTAGTTTTTGGGTATAAAAAAGATTTTCTTTAGACTAACTACCAACACGGCAACACCAAACTAAATTATCTTAATCAATCTTGTTTCAACTTTTTTTCCTCAAAACAACATAATGACGAGAAATACTAAGACATTATAATATAGATAATTTATTAAAAAAAAAAAATTATATACCGTGCATCTATTGCATGATGTCTAAATTAGTTATATTATCAATTGATTGTGTATGAATTTGGATTTCATATCATATATACAGTAGATTGGATTGGATTTAGATTGTGAAGCTGTGAATATTGAACAGGTTTGGGTTTGAATCAGTGTCTACTAATCATGTGGATCGGGTTTGGATTTAACGAAATCCGATCTAGTCCGGGTTTGACAAAGCCTAGTATAAGTGGAATATGAAGAGGAAAAAAACAAAACAAGATTGAAGTAGAATCCTGCAAAAGATAAAGAGGAAACAAGAAGTTGTCAGGAAGAAAGAGATAGGGAGTAGAAGAAATGGCAGAGAAGTTCACGTGAGTAACCTGAGGAAAGTATGAGTCGGAGAAGTCCGCCATGAAACTCGACATTACATAACATATTGCCATTCCTTCTTTCCCTTTTATGGCCCCCTCTTCCTGCAGGATATACATGTTTCATACGTACACATTACACTTGTTTTTCTTGGAGTTTCCGAGCTGAATCCGAGCTTGACCTTGTGAATTGACATAATCATGTGACCTTGTATAAAATCAAATCAACCCAAAATGACTCAAATCGATTGAAATGTGGTCAAAATCATCGTGAATTGAATTATACTCAAATCAAAACTTAAGCTCGTATAAGTAGAACTGATTTGATTTAACTCAATCAAAAATCCAACTGAATAACAAGCTTATCATGTTGACTACTCATTTCGTTTTTGACCCTCGACAAACTATTCTCAAGCAATTAAAGATGCTCGAAATAGTGGAGAAAATTTCCAGATCTTACTAAAAGATACTCGTACCAATCTGTCTAGTCTTGTTCATTCCACCAGATTTTCCACTCTTCATTTATGTGTTCTTTACTTTTAAGGCTATTCCTTCTTTTAAGTATTTCACCAACAAAAATTCTGAGAGATTATTTTCCATCATCTCGTTATGTTGCGGTAATTAATTAATAGTCTCCGCTAGTACCCGTTATGTTTCACAAAAATAAAGGATATCATATAGAATTCCAAAATTTTAAAAAAAAACTCATACCCGTTTGCATAATTCACTCGGCTGTGGCAAATAAAGCTAAGAGAAGACCCCATATGATTGACCATGTAGGTTTTTCAAACACGTTAAGCTAGCAAATTCAACTCTAAAAAGCTTATAATCCCGATTATGTGAATGGTTTGAACTTGCTATTAGACACCCTCGCTTAATTACATGCTCCGTAGTTTACTACTAGCAACAAACCAATTACGGAGATCTTGGTAACAAACAGAAAACGAGTAGTAGTTGCTCACTTGCTCTCACGTGCAAGTGCACAAATTACCATACTTTGATGACAGAATTCAAAGGTCATTTCCTAATGACAGATTATGAACAGGCCTACCTACCTAAGACTCTAAAAGAGTACCAAGTTTACTAGATTATCTTGTAGACTTGTAGATTAACGTAAGCAACACTATATTACACGCTTCATTTTCCACTGCACCTTCATTTCTCTCACTAATTTCTTCAATTCTGATGACAAAACCATCAACCAAATCCTCTAATTACACAACATTAATACTGTATTAACTATTAATTAATCAAATCAAGAATGGATTCCCTTCCTATATACAAACTTACAAAGCATAGAGAATTAATCTTAATTAATCCTAAAAATTAATCAACTTTCTCTAATAATCAAGGATTAAAAATGGTATCACCACACTTGCATTTCCAACTCATAGGCTTATAATTAGACAAAGAATCTCCTCTTGCATATGCAATTTGTGTTCTTGATCTTGCAAAATGATTTCTTGGGAAACCTTGTTGTGGTACTATTGGTACTTGTATTGCTTCACAATGTCCACAATTTCTGCATCTTCCTTCACATCTTGGTGGTCTTGATCCTATTAATGCTCTTTCTATCACCTTCTCTTCTTGTTCCTACACATTACATTAATAAAAATCGCATGTTACTCCAACATTTCACTTTGGTCACGGGTCGCAACCAAGAAATTGAAAACTTTCCTGATTATAAATTACCTTTAGTAGCACCACATTTGAGTCTGAAATTTGTCTACCTGTAACAAAACAAGTATGACATTGTAAGACGGTCTCTTATACAATAATTACGGAAAAAAAAATACAGTCTTGGAAGCACAATTACCTTGAACAAAGAATGTAGGATGAAAGAAGGAGGAAGACAAACAGAGGAACAAAGAAATGACAAGATGTCGAATTGTGATGGGAAAGACAAGATTTTGAGAGGAACCCATTTGAGAGAATGAATGAAAATGGTAAGAAAAAGCAAAGAAACAAAGATTTTGTGAATAAATTTATGATTAAAAGTGATTGATGAAAATAGGAGGAAAATTGAATTTATAATAAAGATGGGAAATTTTGAGAGGGAAGAAGAGAAGGCAAAAGGGGGAGAGCAGAAAGCATAAGTTAAAAGAAAGCCAAAAAAAGCAAAGGATAAAAAACAATAGAAAACCTCGTTGAAAGAGCCTTTAAAATATTTGAAACAATCAAAAACTTAAGCTACACGAGAAGGAAAGAGAAGGCTAGCTTTGGTATCAGGGCAGGGGAATGGGATAGCGACGTGGGACTGTGGGAGTGTGTTCAGTATTGAGTTATTAACCATCGGAACATCAAAGAATGGGTTGTGGTTTTGTTCTTTTGTTCTTGTTATATGGGGAGAATGGGGTTGTCAAGTGATTGTATAATTACAGTGAGCATTTTTCGGATTCGAGATCGGGATGGTTTGGTTGTTTTGGGTTTGGATTGGGAGGGGGGACGGGGCGGGTGTTGTTGTTGCCATTTCGGTTGAGGCAAGTTAAATGTAGTCGGTGGTTGTGCACTTGTGCTGAGGGCAATGTCAGTGTAGGGTTAATTACATCATCTAGTCATCTACTCGATACATCTCAGCATATCAGCTCATTTCAAGTGGATGATAATTTTGGATTGGAGATCGGGTCATTTTGGTTGTTTTGAGTTGGATAGAGTCGGGATTGGATTTGGGTTTGGGTTGGGGGTTGTTGACTACTTGTTGTTACCCTTTCGGTTTAGTTTGGTCTATTGTTGTATTGAGGGTAATGTCAATTTAGGGTTAGTTACATCATCTAGTCATCTACATATCAGTATATAAACTCATTTCAGGAGGAAAATAATGTTGGCATTTGATTTTGATAATTACTTGTCTTCATTACTATGCTAAAATTACTTGATTAACTCACGAGATCGTCATTAAGTCATCAATCAGGTTAGGTCGCGCTTCAGAGGTGACCTCGGATTTTGCTCAGCCGTTTGGTTGGGCCATCTTAGGCGGCACAAGTGGTTACTTTTTCCTTGAATTAAATTTATTTGGACCGTTATAATACATTAATATGTTTTAATTTTATGGGTTGGGTTTCAATCGATGCGGGTCGGGTTTGTCAATTTTCCTCCTTTAAGATTAACAAATTTTCGGGTGTGGTTGTCAAATGCAACTTATGAAAGCGTGTAGTAGAAAGTGAAAATGCAATTAATGAAATTATGACTAGTTTGTATGATTGTGCTCATAAATCATAATCAATCCATTAATCACCAACTATTTTGGTTCTTTTATAGAAACTGTTTATTGGTAATGTTGTCAGGACAACTAGCTATTAGACAATATGTCATCAATACATTTAGATTGGCAACTCTACAGCCAGGTCAATACATTCTCACTTTCTTTTAAAAGGAAAACTTTTACAGCTTCAAAACTTCACTTTACCAAATAACCTTACTCCACAATAAATGTATATATTTATGTATATATCGGGCAAATAGACTTGGTAATCGGGTTATTCAGGTTAAAAATACTAATCACTAGGATTTTATCTACATAATAATTGGGTGTTATCGGAATATCGGGTGGTACTGAATTTCAGTATCACCTTCTTTGCTTCTCACATATATAATGATACCCTACATTATGGAGAAAGTAGGGTATATGGTCCACATTTTGCATGTGAGAAGATGATATTGAATGTTTCAGTACCACCGGATAACGTTATCTTATTTTTCTTTTTATAAAACCGTCTTTTGGCAAGATTACAAATAAATAAGTGCAAATTATGCATTTATTTAAATATTCTGTGAGTGTCGTCTCACCGTTTCTAGTGACATTTTATCCTCGTCATTTTAAATATGCTTACCGTCACTTCAAATAAAGGCGAATTGATTTAGTTTTGAGCATATTATAGCTTTAATTAGTCTCTCTTAAGACGGATATATTTGTGTTAAGATTAAAACGGGAGATAACACAAGTTTTTTTTGCTACTAATATCAAGATGTTTTGCTTTAGGCCATGTTCTTTTCGACTTAATTTTAGTTCTTATCCATGGTTACCGAATTCACTATGAATACGTGCTTACCGATTCGCGATTTGCTCTTACAGAATGTGTGTTATATGTATTTTTAGTAAGCAACATGATAGAATTCGTTTTTAACAATTCGCGATTCGTAGGGCACCGAGCGAATTTGGTAACTTTGTTCTTATCAGTTTAGTTTAGGTTAGGTCCATTAATTCAATTCAGTCACTTTTAATCCAAAAGAACATGACATTTGTCTTTATTTACATTACTTGACCCGTTTTATGTTTATGACGGTTACTCTATCTCGTCCTTAAAAAAAAAAAAAAGAAAAAAAAAAATTGGATAGCCTTATAGGGGTTTGAGTGTTTGATGTTGGCAACCTATTTACAAGTGCCGTTAGTAGCAAGTAGTTGACCTACTCCCAAGGAAAAATAAGAGTACACAACTAGACACCACAGCGTTAAAAAACAAGTGATGAAAGTTGAAAATAGTGAAAATGTAATGACTTTAACTCCGTGTACACGCTACTAGTTGTGAAGAACACACTTGAGTTGGAATTTCCAAGACAGAAGAAGTATGGTTAAAAAATATTAACCTGACAGAAATACGCAAGCGTTGATATTGCAAAGATATGGAAGTATAGTAGGAGTAGTTAATAGTTAATAGTAGAATAATGGGGTATATATTGTGTAAGATCCTAGAAGTAGACAACAAAATAATAATGACAAAATAAGTTTAAAGAATCTGTTGATTTGTATTTCATGTCTTTATTTATTCAAGGACGACATTTAATTCATGTCATGTTTCCACGCAATCACCGTGATTCTTGATTCTCTCTCGATTGTCAATCACTATTGAGTATATAGACTAACTTGTATTCATTGAATACGATGCTTTATATTTGTATGCTTTTGAAACAAAGACCCAAACAACTAAAGCAAGATGTATTTTGCATATACAAACAACTATACAAGGGTACAAGATGTATGTAACCTAGGTTGTTACAGGGGTGTCTAGTTTCTACCAATAACAGTAAACTATACAACATGGAGTTTGTCAAAATTTTGATTATAATTTATAACCGCAAAGGTATATACAAGTGCACATCTTTTTCAATTCTCTTCTATCTTGGTTTCATGTTTAAATCACAACTCTATTATTCCTAGCTAGAGAGCAAAATTGTCGATCATATGCTGTATAACATCGGCTCCTGCTTTACTCATGCAGTATGTTTGCACCTGCAATTGAAGAGACTATTTCAGGAAAACTTTCAATCAACAAAACAACACTTTGTTGGTGAAATCTAATAGCAAATATCTTCGTAATAAGCGTTTCACATAGATTTAGCTTTCGAAAGTTATACAAAAACTTGTGCTTTTCAAATCTTGGATCGTATAAATACATAATTCAAGTGCCATACAGATTCCAGCCTAGGATCAACTGCCTCTTTGCTAATTCAACACGGAAAAAATGTCTCCGCTGAATTTTAATGAAGACTGCATTGACAGACAGCCATTTCACAATATCCGAAAGGCACATCACATCATACAGTTTTGGCAACATCTAGTGAACCAATACATAGGCACATAACCCTAAAACAACATAGCTACAATAGATATAATACTTGTATGGCTTACACAACTTACAATGTATGAGAGAATGAGAAGCTAACCTGGATTGAATTGTGAGCAAGCAATCTGTGTCTACCACCGCCAAATTTAACATCAATTCGATTCCAGCTTAGCTTAGCTAGTTGTGTGATCATTGCTTCCGTTACTTCTGTTCATTCATTGCAAATATTGAAATCGTTGTATCAGTTGGAAGTTGGATGAGTAATCGGGGATGGAGCTCATATCTCCACAAAAAAATAAAAAGGCTGACCTTGAGTTGTCATGTTTGTCCTCCCAGTTACTGAGGGCTGCCTAGTAAAGTCCTGTTGAGGTGCATCAACAGCAGGTGTTTCTTCATTTACGATATGTCGATATCTTTCATTCCTAGGCGTATGTTTCAGCTGCAAATAAATAATAGAAACGAATATCAGAAAGGGCAGTCTCAATGAAGGTAGGAGGGACCAACACATTACTGAAACCAGTGATGGACTCGGAAAATAAGATTTAGGACAGCTATAATAGTAAGGTTTTAGTTGGGTCGTGAAATAGGCAAGAATATTATTATCAAAAGCCTAATTTTCTGATTCTAACTAGTATAAACATTATGCGTTTAAATTCGAGAGTGGATTGATCAAAACAAAACGCATGGTACTCGTTACAAATGTCCGATTTGGATGACTGTCAGTAATAAAGGAAAATAGAGTAAAAATAGGACGCAATGGAGACCGACTGGCCTGACTAGTAGTTTGTGTACTCTTTTCTATATGAATCCACAAAGCCAGCAGGATTGGGTGCTAGGACACCTCCCAGCAATGCGATGATTCACCTCAAACGTAGCATCAAACTGTCAGCTTGGTTTGGGGTAGGAGTGTTGTATTTGACATGTGACATGCAACTTAAGTGAAGGAACTAGTCTCACCTTAGGAAGTTCAGTTTCACGGCGCAGCGAGGAGGTACACCATCCAACAAGCTCTATTGTAACAGTCAAGGAGTTCAATATAATCAAGTGCATACCCAAATTTTAATGTCTACAATTATCATTTCTTAATTGCTCGAACTTTCCATTCTTCCAAACATAGTAATAAAAGTAAGACACTGATTCTAAAAAACATAAAAGTAAAAACAAGGATACTGTCAAATTGAATATTTGCATAGGCAACCCGTCGCTTGAAAGAATGCAATGAGGACCTGAGGCCAAACATAATCTCTAATCAGTTAAATGTAAGAAGGCCTTATGCTTCGGAAAAGAATGGCAGCAAATCAAAGGGGAAGCTTACATGAATGGAAGACCTTCACTATCATTCACCATTCTTAGAAGAAGTGTCTTTCCTTTACCACCATCGGTTAAGAAAAGATGCCTTCCTGTTCTCCCTAGAAGCCACGAAGTTCGGCGTGCAAAAATTTCTAATGTGTATTAACCCACAGAGCAAAGGGACCTGAGGATGAACAAAAATATGGTAAGCCAAATTATATCAATCGAGAATATTTCTAAGGTTACAGTGTCGAAGGAAACTACTCATGAATTCATGATGCAGTTTCCAAAATAGCTGACACCTAAAAACGCTTCACAAAAAAGTGAATTGTCGAACTAAGATAAGTAGTAGAAATTACCTGGTTGTGTGCCCTTGAACCAAGATGTGGTGAGGCAATTGTTATAAAATTCATTGGCTCCAAACCAGCAATTTTACCAGTAAATTTATGTTTTTGCATATCACCCTCAAATTCTCCGTTTTGTTTGAAAGCTTTACTCACATAATTATTTTCATGCAGTAGGGCAATTGCATATCTTGCAATCAAACCTCCTAGAGAATGGCCTATAAATGAAATCTTGCAAAGATGTGGATACCGCCTAATGACTGATATCACCTGCAATCATTAACATCATGATTTCAGATATCGGTTTTAGTCAATCCCAAAATCCTGAATCACTTGTCTCCGCCTGTTTCGGTCTTTGCTCCGGTAAATGGAATCACTGTGACCTATGTACATTGGTGGATCTATCCTTAAGGAGCAGGGGTCCCTGTAGACCGTAATGAATTTTTTCGCTATTATATAAACTTCGAATTTAACTTAGACATCTTCACATCCGGGTATACTACAGAGACGATAATAGACAGCTATGAGCCAATAACTGACCTCGTCTGCTAGACGTTCTCCCATTGTGTCAATTCCGTCAAAGGTTGAAGTCGAAGTGTTTCGCTCACTACCTGTACAATGCAAATCATCGAATGATAAATTCATCACCAACAATTTGAAGTCATTTTAAAAATGTTGAGGAATCATACGGAGTAACATACAGTGAACAATAACATGATGTGGATATGCCTTGAGAAACTGCTTTGCTGCATATCTCCAATCTTCCGCACTATAATTAACCAATATAATCATATAATCAAAAGCAGTCCAATACAAATTAACACATACATTGTTGCTTAAACATTTATATAACCAGCCAAAGGAATCAAACATTTAATCATCTTAAATTGCCTTTTGTAATTGAACACTTATGGAAGGTATGGGCGGTCCGCTTTAGACGTATATAGCCTACACACTAATAAAAATAGAGGCTATCTAACTAAGGGGACGGAAAACTGTCTCTTACAATACATCCATATCTATTCCAATCGAGAATATACTATGAATATGTCCGCTAACTCAACTGCTAAGCCAGTGCTGTGATACTCATGACCGAAGTTCAAAACCAGTCTTTCAACAATACATCCATACCTATCCCAATCAAGAATATACTACGCACCATTGTAACGATGTCAGCTAACTTAATTATTAAAGATCAATGTAATAGTAGTATTACGCCCATAGGGTCCATGACCAAAGTTCGAAACCGGTCAAAATCAATCCCAGTTCTAAACCAATAACATACTTCCAACCATACAACGATCATACACAAAATAAATATACACCCTGCATTCCAGTCATTTGTTAACCTTTTATATTGTTTCCGAGGGATATTTTAATCAAAGGTAAATAAATGATTGAGACGAAGGGGTAACAATCAAAGATTAAACAATGTACTAACCTGCCAATGATACCATTAACCATAACAATCAAATGAGTAGGAGCATTAGTCCTAGGAATACCATCTTCATTAGCAGACACCATATCAACACTACCATCTTCATTCTTCTTATCAATAGTTGGTGAATCAATATCCAATCCAAAACACCCGAATTTCGGTCGAAAAAAACTCGATTTCCTTTGCTTTTTCTTCTTACACTTTGCCATGTTTTTCATTACATTAACTTCATTATCTTCCCTTACTTTCATTTCATTCTCCATATTATTTACAACATTATTATTATTATTATTACTATTACAAGCAGCCATTTTTGTCAATTATTTTCAATGGTGAAGAACAAAATGAAGGAAACTTATGACTTCTTATAGTAGATGGTCTTGATTTCTAGATGTTGTTTTAATAAACATTGATTTTTTCTAGGATGATTTAATATGAAAGTGATGGGTTTAATCAAATTTTTTATTAGACCAAGTCCAAATTAGAATTACTACATTTATAAAAGAAAAATAAAGGGTGCATGGAAAGATAGTGCAATAATAGAATGTAGCAATATAGTGCTTGAGATCTCATAGATTAATCTACGTCAAAGTGCTAATTAACTAATTTAAGGACTAAAGAAGAAAGATGAGAGAAGGGTCAATGGTCATATTTTGTTCTTATTGGTCAAAGTTGTTGGCCAAGGGTCAAGGGTGCAACTCTTTTGAAATATGATAAATAAATAATAATCTCTTTTGATGATTTTCAAATAAAATAATTGTATTTGAAGCTTCTTTTTAGAAAGGGCATTAGAGAAAAAAATCATTTAGCTAAAGGAAAATGAGTTTCACATTGTTATTTTATTTTTAAACATGGAAGATGAATATTACTTTATACATATGGAATCTAAACGAGTATTTAACTATGTTTGTATATGTTACGCAACTTTTTGATAAAATATTAAGAAATTATCATATTAAAGAGTAAGTATTTCTTGTAACGACGTAATATTATATTTATTTTTTGTATGTAAATTGGTAATTTTTAATGGTAACGACGCAATATTATATTTATATTTTGTATGTGAATTGGTAATTTTTATTGAGTCAGAGGAAAAATCACATAAATTGTCACACATACTCGAATTCCTATTAAGCTTGAAATGTGGATGATGCAAAGATCCACTAATACCATATGCTCAAATTTCGTTTGTGAAATTTCTAAAGGTTACTAGGATTTGAATGCATGACATTTTGGTCATGCTGATTATAATATCATGTAAAAAGACTCTCTCACCTAAAATCTTAAGTTTGTAATTCATGTGTATTATATGAAGTAATCAATTTTGATAACAAAATTAAGTTTGTTATAATGAAACATCGGAGTTATTTCTAGAAGGTTTACTTTTATTGGTCATATTGTCATAATTGTAATTGGTAATAGTGCTTTGACTTATTTTATTTGAACTTACTATTTTAGTCTTATCACTATACTTATTTTGATTATTATTTTTCACACCCTAAAACACATTCTTCTTGATATACTAATCTTTATTAACAAAATTTCAAATTTTTTTTGTTAAACTAATTTAACCTATAAATAATTTTAGCACAGTCGGCTTTAAATATTTTGACATTTCATGTACTGTTTATACTAGATTATATGGTGTATGATCGATTCAATCAACAATAACCTAGTAAAAACCGAATTATTCGATTGAGAATCACTTTCATCAAGCCTACTCATAGATATATAATCACCGACAAAGTAATGATTGAGAGATAAATAAAAAAATGTTTAATATTGATGGAATCGATGTTGACATAAAAACAATTGAAATTACTTTCTCTACCATCTAAACTCAAAAGATTCTAGATATATTACTCGTATTAAGGATTGAGACAAGTGAATCTAGAAGGTCAATACTATTTTTTATATTTTAAATTGTTTACTATATGGGTGTCTTTTTTTTTTTTTTATTGATACAAATGAGGGGTGATTAACTACTAGCTATTACACAGGGAATAACTACATTTAAGTGCGTAGGAATGATGCTCAAGGCAACTCCATAGTTTGCTATAAATCAGCGGCTCTATATATTAGCTTCTCTATAGGTATATATGGTCCAGCTTGATTATCCAATACGCTTCTTATATCGACTATATGGGTGTCCATGTGAAGTATATGGGTGTCATGTGAAGTGGTTAAGGGGAAAAATAGAAATGAGACAAGTCAAATTAGAAGCAATAGAATCAACAAGTCAAGTTGAATATATGAAATATGAATTTATGATGCTAGACTTTAGACGACTCAAAAGATTCTAGATATTATTGAGTATAAAAGTCGAATATATGGAAAAATGAATGTGAAAGATATAAAAGGCGTAAAGAAAGGACGATGGTGTAGGGAAGACACGCATGTTTTGATTGGATTTATTTATCAAAGCTTCTACAGTTGTTAAATGATTCCCTCTTTTTTCTGTTACATCCATTTCATCACACCATCCATGTTCATGTTAATATGTTATATTCATCATACAGCCAGTACAGTTAGTTCGGTAGTTACACAAAAAAGACGGTAATTTCTTTGGAAATATCGACCTCTTTTCTACACTACCTCTTTCTGTTTTAGGCTCATTCTTCGCTTTCATCAGGCCCACTCATAGAGATATATACTTTATAATTATCGATTTCAATACCCAACTGCTAAACTAATTTGATTCGGGAATTCCAAACCTAAATTGTACCGTTTCTAACGATTTTAAACGATTCGGTTAACCACTTCCAACGGTTATAAATGATTCAATTAGATTAACTGATTATTGCACTACTCATACTTATTTTTTTCAATTTCCATTTATTTTTCCCGGTGATCTAATTTATTGCACTACTCATACCATTTTTTTTTAGTTTACATTATATGCAAAAAAAGTTATTGTCCTACCGAAAAACAAAAAATTAGTGTCCTCTCGCTAGGAGATATTTCGTCCTCTCGTTAGTAGAGTTCTGGTCCCATCAATTGACGGTTTTCTTCTCTTAATAAAAAAACGTTGATCTTTATGTTATTATTGCGAAGGACGAGGAAGAACAGTGTCATAATGGTTTGTTATTTGGTACTACTGATGCTGTCAAATCATCGGTTATATTCTATTAGGTTTGATAAAATCAATTCTCTTCAAAGTTGTGCAAGATTCGAAGACCCTCCCGCAAAAGGCTGTATAATGAAACAGCAAGATAGTAAAGAATAGGGTTATTTCATGGGAATAATTCATCATATGTCTCCTCTTCTCATATTAATTCATCTTGTTGTTTAACTGGGAAAAATCTCATCTTTGACGTCATTTAACTTGTACTAGACCCATGGAAGGGTTACCTAGACTACCGATTTCCCTTGTCCCTCCCCTTTTTTTCTTCTCTTTCTAGGTCATTGCTTTTCTTTCAATTTTTCTTCTTATTTGTTTATCATTCACATAACACCATTTCATAAAAAGACCACCATTAATCATTCTTAAAAACAAAAAAAAAATCATCTACCAACAATAATATGAAGCATTTTCCCACTGTCCATCCCTTATTTCGTTGAATTCAACAGCACACTAAACCCACAAATTGATACAAAAATCGATTTCCAATCAAGATTGAGCAATACAAGTAGGTGAATCTTTAGGGTGAGATATTCAATTTTATGAACCCAGATACTCACCATCATAAATTCAATTCATAGCCAAAAATTTTGTTGCATAGAAATTTGAAGTCAGATACAAGCTTTAAGGGGAACTAAACCCAGAATTTCAAGTAATAATATGCAGCAAAGTCGAAAATAAGAAATCACAAATTTTTACTGAATTAAACCCAGAAATCCAAACCAAATGTATCCAAATTAAGCTTAAATTTGAACCAAATCCAATTTTAATTTGATTCACATAATCTTCTAAAAATAATTGAGGATTTTGGGGAAATTTTTAGGGTGGGAATTTGATTTTTCTGGATTTAATTGATTGAATTTTGAAAGTTGATTCGACCACTGTGGTTACGCCGCATGAGATGGTGGTGGCAGTGTTTGGTCGAGATGATCTAAGTATGGGATAATTAGGATTTGAGGAGCGGATTGTTGATATTTGATTTGCGGAGGGAGATTGTTGATATTTGATTTTAGGGGTTTTGATAATTTAGGTAGAAATTTTGGGGATTTTGATTGATTTAGAAATAAGAGAAAGAATGATGGAATGAAGAAGAATCAGAAAATTAGAAGGAAGAATGGGACCTATGGTGACTTGTTTACAAACCGGGAAATCGGGAATATCAGGTCAAAAATAGGGTTAGTCTAGTACAGGTTAAATGATGTCAAAGATGGATTTTTCCCAATTAAACACTAGGATGGATTAATATGAGAAGATGGAGCATAAGACGATGGATTATTCACATGAAATAACCCTAAAGAATATGCAGGAGTGGAGCAAATCAAATTTAGAGATCTCGATTTTATTTGATTTTTAAAATTTATAATCGGTCAAATTCGACTTATTATGACTTTTTAATTAATGAAATGATCTATTCACTTAAAAAACAAAAAAATATTTTCATTATTTTTTATATATCCAAGGTTTTTTTGCCAGGGAGTATAAAACATCTAGCCTAATTGGCACCAAGGTACCTAACTTTTTTTTCCTCCAAAAGATACATAAAATTTGTATTCCGTTTATTAACAAATACCAATTATCGAATTACGTCTAAAATAGTCAAGATTCCGCTAAAATTAACAGAAAATATAAATGAAAATTGTTTAAGACTTATATTACAATTAAAATCTTATAATAGCATTGTTAATCACTAACTGAATCTTATAATAACATTGTTAATCAACTAACTAACTCACTCCTCATCCTTTTTTCTTTCTCAAAATCTCCCTCATAAAACCTAACCCCATAACCATCCACCATTGTTGTTCTTCATCATCTTCTTTACTACTCATCTTCAACTGCTTACTTTCAACTCTAATAATCTTTTCCAAATTCTATATCTTTTTCTTTGGACTAGGTCTTTTGCTTACAGTACTTCACGTTTTGCAGATAAGTTTCCTTGGAAAATTGCCTGGAAAATACGAGTATCAACCAAGTTCCCCCTTTTACTATGGCGTCTAGTGCACGGCATTTTGCCCACTACGACTAATCTCATTTCCAAAGGAGAACAGTTGAATCCTCTATGCCCCTTATGTCACTCTTCAGTGGAGACCATAGAGCATCTTTTCCGCTCATGTCCCCTTGCACAACATATTTGGAAATCATTCGCGCTGAGTATTAACTCAATGGCAAACCCAACTACAAATTTTGTCACTTGGATAAGTGACTTGTTCCTTAACATTTACCGTCACACCACAGCAGCGGATTACCATCTTCTTTACTTCTGCTGTGTCTTTCAAGCCAACTGGACTGCCCGAAACTCTATAGTCTTTCATGACTGCACTGCTGATCCATCTCGAACTATTTAGATTATTAACAAACTAGTAGCCTCCCAAGTCCCACCAACAACTCCCTTCTTTCTGACATTCGTACCCCCACCAAGTCCAACTTATTTACAACTTCCTTTTTACTGCAACCACATTCTTCTTCCTACAGCTGTCCACTGCTATATTTCTGTTTGTAAGTTCGACATGCCGAACTGTTACAGCTGTCTTTTTTCAGACTCAAACTCTGGTTTGACAAATCATCTCATATACGTACACACTCCTACTTTGAGGCGTCTGCTCGAGCACTTCTACAAGCTATGCGTCATGCTCGTTCAAGAGAGTTTACATCAGTTTCTTTTCAAGTTTCATGTCGAAAACTATCTTCTGTTATGGCAACTTCTTTGCCAGTACCAATTAGCTTGCGAAATTATTTTACGTAGATTCGCAATTTGCTAGTTTTTTTTCCACACTGGTCTGTAAGCCTAGCTACGGGCTAGTAACTTTGTCTTATTTTGTAGTCTTTGTTGTTTTATTTAATATAATCAGTTTATTGTTGTANAAAAAAAAAAAAAAAAAAAAAAAAAAAAAAAAAAAAAACTAGATATTATGGGTATTGTGCGTGTTAAGTAAAAAAAATTTCTCTTGTTGAATTATTATATGGTCGAGGAAATTTGGATTTGTTGGGGGAAATGAAAAGGGGTGGTTAATTAGGATTGGTTGGGGAAATGAAGAAGGGGTTAATTTAACGAAAAATTATTTTTAAGTAAAACATTAAAGAGAAAAAGTAAGGTCCTAAATACGTTTTCCGTTAGTTTTGACAGAAATTTGACTTTTTTACGGCAATTAGCATTTGGTACCTTTCAACAAGTCAAAGTAAAATTTTAGGTACCTTTGGACAAAAAATAAATGTTAGGTACCTTTGTGTCAAAGAGGCTAAATGTTAGGTATTACCTGACAAAAAAAACTTATATCCAACAATAGACTTAATTAGGTCAACTCAAGTATTAATTATCTACGATTTTTTTTAATTTGGATGCACTAGAAAAATGAAATGAAAGAACAAGTACTTATATTATATTTTGTTTTTTCCTATTTTTTAGTGAAACAGTTAGGTTCTGTTAACTGTTTTTTTTTTTAAATTACCAACCGAAACTAAATAGTTTCTGTGTTGAAGGGTTATATACAATGAACAGTAATGAATCGTATTTAAAGAATCGTTTATTGATTATGTCACGAGGTGAACCTAAGCGCTAAGTAAGCAGTTACGCACCTTATTAACAACTACGGAGTAAAACATCACACATTACACATATAAGCTACCTGCCTCTGCTTACCTACAATTGGAACTAACTCCGAACCGATTTTGGGACAAAAACTGGATGGCTGAAAAACTGGATTTTTATATTGACGTTATCCGAATTAACCCGCTCAACAAGCATTGTCAGCGGTTAGATACCTAAATTCTGCATTCCTCAAAGCAAATGTCTCGTGATGATAAGATCATAACACTCGCTTAGTTTCAAGTGTCTGCTTCATCCTCGTCATAACGTCTTTGGATTCTGCGTCACACCTCAAACTCAATCTCATTATCAAGTCTAATCTCAAACGTGGACTAAACGTCTAAAACCACGAAACTTAGCCAAAGGTAGCAACCAAGTCTAGATCATGTTGAACATCAAAGATTTAAAACATTCCGAATGCTCTAGAAACACTACCGGACTTCTAACAGAGTAACGAACAGCCATATATGTGATCAAGTAAATCAACTAGGAGACTAAAAGTACAGTCTTAACTTTGACAAGTGGTAAAACATGTGGTATCGGTGCACCCACTATATCGTGCCTCATGCGTGCTGCCCACTGAGCAATGCATAATCCATGCGTCGAGTGGACAAATGTCACAAACAGTGGATCGAATTAAATTAAAGAAGACTCAAGAGGGCAAGGAAATGAAGCCTAAAAGAAGAGAAGGCCCATCAAGGCATCAAGTGAACCACCCCACTGACCAACCCTTCACTCACCCTTCACAGCAATCAACGTTGTCATAAAACCATAAATCATTAAATAAGGGAAGCTCGCACAGTTTTGATGTCCGCTGATATTGACCCTAAGTCATGAGTATAAGTACTCACTAACATACGAGCTAAACTAGTAGACTATCACCATACAATGGCATACCAACTCACAAGTCACAATTGTCAGATCAAATGCTCGTAAGTATCAAGAACCGGCAAAATTTATGAACCATTGCAATCATTGAACAATCTGTCTTCTTCACATTTAAAACATGTATACGAACTAACCAAAGAACAACCAGTTTTCTTCACAGCTGCAAGTTTATATTAGGTCAAAAGCGCAGGAACTTCAACTTATTTTATGAAAGCTCAAAGGTTCTACATATATCTATTATTCATGCAAGACTTCTTGAATTGCAATTACAAGTAACACGAAGTTTCAGAGCACATTGTGGGCAAAGAAACCATGTTCTATCTCTGAAGGTGATAAGTAATTCGAAGATAAAGTAATGTTGGTCGAGGGAAGATCTATCAAGGTCAAAATAGAAAGTCAATTAAGAGAATCAAATTCAATTACCAAATGGAAATCGAAAAAATCCAGACCTGAAACCGAAATAGATCAGCTGGGAAACTTGAGCCAGAAATCAAAATGCAAATGTTTGCTTCGATGTTTCATGCTCCAACTTGAAGCTTTGAAACAACAATATCAGATTATTTTTACAAGTCTGACAGCCGGAGGAGGATTGATGCAGTTGCATAAGAAGCAGTTGGTGTAAACTTGTAGCAGATTATAACTGTTTCGAATATGCCTTTTGGTGAGAATTCCACTGTAACGCCATCCATATTATGGAAGTACCTGGATAAATGTACCAAATCTTTCAAAACTATATGAAGTAATTTAAAAAAGTGAGTATACCAAGTGGTAGATCATTATGCCAGGAAACTACATTCATATATTTGTGCCTGAAGCCACCAACCATTCAAAATTAGAATGGCTTGGAGCAACTCAAAAATAAGAATGTGGAGGATACAACTGTTTTAACTACTAGATAATGAAATTCTGACAAAGCCGAACGTAGTTTGTTGACTCAAAAGTCAAAACTAAACTTTGGAACCAATTCAACTTTCCCCTAATCCTCTCTTACGATTCTTTAACTCCCTTTTCTACATGAATAAAACGAGCCTTCGAAACCAAACTACGTTCTTAGTGATTAAGGACTTTAAACATTCTGCCCAGTTTCAGAAGCTCAACAGACCTGAACATTTTTCCTATCATGTACTTATCCCAACAGGTCTGAATCACCCTATTAAAATGCCCTCGTTACATCACGGAATTCTTAATTTCCAGGTACATCACACCCTAGATAAAAATGCAAAATACTTTGGTGCGTCAACCAATATTCGCTGAAACTTCACCTATATTAACACAAAAATCTAAGATTTATTTGTTCTGTTAGATGTATTTGTGAAATGTTAGATGTATAATGCATTTTAAAGAGTGTTTTTCAAATGCGTTAGTGTTTAAGGGTGTTAAACATTCTGGCCCGTTTTCAGATGCCCAACAGACCTGAGCATTTAAATACCATGCTCGAAATAGTAGGTTAGGGTTTGAAATTTAGAATGAACAGCAAAACAAGCAGTCAGGTGGGGACTTGAGAACAATCAAGAAAAACACATACAACTAGAGCATAGAAAGGATTACAATATACACCGAGATCCTCTTCATCTCTTCAGAGTGATTCTCGTAATATTTGTCAAAATTCATTCCTCTATGAGTCCATAACTCACTACGTACAACTGGACTATCTTTTAAACGAACTAACAATTGAGGACCCATTTCAGTATGCAAGACTTCTCTCAGTGGTTCAGATGTGAAGCAACATACTAGGAAGACTAGGTAGAATGGTTTACACTGCCTATACTCTCGTAAATTCCTTGGATGAAAATCAGAAAAAAAGAGGAAAAGGCCAATAAACAAGTTTTGCTCACAGATTGTGGTCGACACAAGAATTGACTTTTTCTGATGGAGAGTGCGCTTGGAGAGCGTTATAAATTAAATTTGTCATAAACAGGGCCGGCCCAAAGGGTGTTCAACCCGTGCGGCGGAACAGGACCCCCAATTATTGGTGCAGCAACTGTATACTAATTACTATTACTATATATACTGTTTGATGTAAATGTAATTCATTTGAAATCTTATAGCGCAACTGGTAACTAGGCGGCATTACTCTCCTAGCATCCCGTGTTCGAACCTCCCAAGCTGCAATTTTGAAATTTAATTTTCATTTTGAAAATGAAATAAAATAAGCCTCTACCAAGGCTCGAACGTAGGTAGGTCATTATCAGAATCATGAAGATACATTACCACCAAGATATTACCAAGCTGATGTTACTAAAGATTCAAACGAGTTATTTATACCCTATAACACTGACTTTTATCCAAATTAAAATAAAATGTTTGATTTTTTGTAAAAATAGATTTCAATGCTTGTATAAAAACTATTTTATGTTTTTATAAAATATAAAGTATATCACTAATAATTAAGGGGCCTATTTTATAAATCTCGCACAGGGCCCCCGAAATGTCAGGGACGGCCCTAGTCATAAAAGGGAAAAAAAATTAGAAAGTTATTCAAAATTAAGGGTGTCGCAAAAATGGTATTTAAAAGAGAGGGTATGACAATTGGTCCTTAAACACAACTTTATCAATATTTCTTTTCTCTTTGTTTTCCTTAATTTTAATATAACATCAAGAATTTCTGTTTGAGTATCAGTAGATAAAACAAGCTTGAACATCTCAAATTTCAACCTCATTACTCATGATACTGTACCACCCCACCTACTGAATTTCCTTCACCAACTATATATGCCTATCAATACAAAATGCGACACAAAATCCACCAATTGAGAGACAATTAAATTTTTGATTTGTATAAACAAGAAGAAAAATAAACACGAGGGAGAAAGAAATATAAGTAGCGATTGCTGATAATTATCACTAGGATAACCAACCAAAAAATTGTGAGGTACACAACTATATAAAAACAGCAACAGGGAAAGCTTTTAACTGATTTCAGTGTGTTATCAATAATAACAACAAAGACTTAACCCCAAAAATGATTTGGGGTCAGCCAACATGAATCATCATTCGAAGCTGTTAATAAGAGGTAAAATGACGAATGAAATAAGAAATGAAAACATGATAGAAAAATTGTCAATATTTGCTGACCATAGCAAGATTGGTAAGTAATGAGAGGCATTAAGTCGGTCGGTGCTAGAAGACTTTTGGCAAGCTGCTGGCAAAATGTTTATAGCTACATCAAGGAGATAAGAAACCTTCACATGACTTGTTTCATTTTTTAGTAGATCGCTTAAGAAGGGATAGACTTTTCTTAGATGACCCAGGGTCTGTGCTTGCAACGAATAACGGCTTAAAATATAATGAATTACACATCTGCTACGTGAAGTCAAATTTGGACGACCCTTGTAATTTCTGCCATATTCTAAGATGTATTCCGGCATTGCGAATCAACTTAATGTAATGTAAACATAATTTAAATTATTACAAACTAATCCTAAAACCTAAAAGATTATTATCCCAGTTATGTTTGAATGATGATGGTCGCAGCTTATTTCAATAAAATTTCTTGTGCTAGCCATATCGTATATGCAACATATGTTGTGCTTGACCGGTTTTTAGAAGCAAATGAAGAAGATATAAAAGCAACTAAAGAAACTCGCCTGAAAATTACCAGTATTAAGACTTTTACCCATGTTTGAGATATGTGTAACCCAGGTTTCTACAACACAGTCATTGGCCCGAAACTTCATATCACGAAATTTGAATTTACTATTAGCTATACTGAAGGATAATATACGAAGAAGCAAAGCATAAGTTGTCAGATGTGAAACAGCAAAGGAAATCCTACATTTACAGCATAACAACAAAGTGTTTAGTGAACTAGAAAAGAGGTTTTTAAGGTAATCATACCTGCAAAAAAGCCGACCGTCGATAAATTTTTTATCGACATTGTCTGATATATTAGGTATTCTGTCAGAAAGTGACCAAGAGCATATACGAACGACAAAAATGTCGCCAGGTAGAGAGGCTTGTTGTCGAGATTAAGAGCACATAGGAAGCATAGGGTACAAGTCAGAAGAGTCCAGACACCAAAGGTCCTCCCATGACCTTCACTCACTACAGCACATAAAACAAGGGAGCTTCAGTTAAATGCCATTAATATTATAAACTTCAATCAATATTATGCATGAGAAATACAGCAAAATTTAAGAACCACTCATTATTCACACCATATCAGGAAGTACAAATGCGTCTTCAGAAAAGGCCTTTCTCCAAATTGTTGCTTTTGAAAAAAATATTTCCCCTAGCAATCGGTAAGACTTTCTGCTAAGTAGCCCTATGGAAAATTAAGTGCAGAAATTTTTATCCGATTCTCTTAATACCGGAAGTTATGGTAACAACAACGCTCAATAATACTCCGTAGTGAATCCTAGTTAACAGGCAAATTCAATATTTAGGTCTTAGTTCAAGAGTTCTATTCCCTAATAAGAATGTACAGTTTGGTCCGACGTTCAGTCTTGTATCCCCTCCTCAAGAACCTTACCTCGTTTGGTGATATCGATCATATGGCAGGTACACCTATCATAATTATTTTCTAAAATTGAGTCTCTAGTCTTTATCGGCAACAACCAATAACAGCAAATAATGATCCAGAAATCGTTATCTCCTAAGACCTGCATCCGAGATTTCGAGGAAAAATCACACAAGGGACATCATATAACGAGTCCTTCAATGTTGGGTTAGTGTGTAAATTACTCAAGAGTAAGTCATCCAAATTTTTCTTTCAAGCAATTTACACTTGGCCAGAAACATGCACCAAGTCAGTTACACCGCAATACAAGTTATTCTGTTTCTAAAAGGAAACCCTCTTTTTCAGCTTCACACAGACTCAGCAAGATAATGGTCCCAAATTTAACCCAAGTAGTAGAAAGTTTACAGGCGAAGTATGCTCCTTTAAACATCAGCCATCATTTTAAGCACATGTCTCAAGGTAGAAGCGTATAAATTAACCATGATAACAGAAAGATAACCAACATGGTCATCTTTACTTTATGTCAAATTGACAGAAAGAGTTGACTTAAGAAATGCTTCAACAATGTCATTGTCAAACAAGATATTTCGATGCCACAAATACTAATATGAGATGGTCTTCCATGAGAGATCAACCCATTAAACAAGGAATACATAAGAATTTGAGTTGGTGTTACGTGTAAGACAGTCTTGTACAAGACTCGATGTGTTAGTCCTAAGCTACCATGCCTTGAAGAGTCGACGATGACTCAAAGTTTAATCAGCCAAAGTCGAAACATTGAATCTAACAACATAGCAGGAACAGAATCAATTCTTGGGCACCACACACTTCGATACGAGATTCTTCAAATTAAAACAAAGCAACCTTTTCTTAAGCTAAATCTTAATAACCCATCAAAGTAAAGTTCGATATCAACCTCGAGCAAATTCAATAACATCAAACAAGGGATTCAGGCAAGTGGAATCCTATAAACAAATCCAGAATGGATGACACATTCCTTCAAGAGAAGATATTGGAAGTGTTCTATGAACAGACACAAAGATCAAAACTTGGTAACAGAAATTCATTGGTTTGACCACAGCATTTAATACCATTTTTGGGATCTCCACCACATTGCAACTGGGTTATAAAAATTGGATCTTGAGCCTCAATGTCCATAGTCTCGATCAATGCAACAAATTTCTTGATAAACACACATTATATCAATTACTTAGACTAATTAATGTCCATTACTAACCGGGTATGTAAATTACTTCAAATCCGCTTCACGCTTACAACTGTCTTAAGAAAGATCGTTCCTTTTCGAACATTTCAGTCAAAATGAACAAAAGGGTATGCATTTCAACCATCAAAGTAGATAAATTTGGACAAAATAAAGTGAATAAGATAGTAATGAAAATGTAATAAAGAAGCAAAAGGGAGAAATTACTTTCAGTTTGAGAGAAGACAGCAAGACGAAGTGCCCAAATATCGAAAAAACCAAACCAAACAGAAGCAAGTCTGAGTATACCAAGTAGCATTAACCACCATCCTAATGCCTTCATCCTTTCTGATTTCTGACTCACTTAGATGAGTTTTGTGTTTTGAGAAAAACACAATTTGACTCTCAACTGCTAGTGACTAAGTGGAGGTTATGTAGACTAATTGCAATGGATTTAATTGGAATTCGAGTGGGATAGCATTACAAACAGTTTAATCTGAGATATTGATCTTTTAATACTACCTTCGTTGTAATATGATTGTCTGTTGTCTAATTGGGATTGAGGGAGAATTTGACCAGAAAGCTTCTATCTAAGTATCTAACCTAGGGTGATAATTAGACGAGAAATCTTGCGAGTAATAGTGTTTGGCTCGATAGCTTAACGAGTTGAATTTTTGTATCATACATACTTTCTCTGATAAAAGGTAACACTTACTATAAATGGACGATCCAAACCAAAGGTAACATTCCTTATTTGGCTCACAACATTACCAAGTTACCCTTATACTATTTAATATTTACACAAAATATCATTACATACCCCACTTACCAACTCACAATTAAACCCACAATTACATACTCCACCTATTTTTTCACTCTTTACCCTTACTTTTTCCACATTTTCTTAAATACTCCATTTTTGCCTATGTTACCTTTGGTCTGGATCGGAGGGGGTATCGAATTGGGGAAGTGGTGATTGACCCATAATTTTGTACAATTGTGAAATTAATCCCCACAACTTTTAATTTGAGTAATTTGGCCCATAACTTACACAATACGTGAAATTAAGCCCATTTATCAAAACATCATGATAAATTCAATTTATCATATAAAAAAATGTAAAAGTGGTTATATTTTTATGAAAAATACAAAATAAAAGTTTACAAAAAATTAATAAAAAAAAATAGCATAAATTAGATAAGAAATTAAAAATACTTTACAAAAATCAACAATTTATTATTTTTATATAAAGTACATATTTTTCAACTTTTTTTTACAATTTTTTAAAACAAAATTCAATTGCAAAATATTTTGTTAGGTCGTTGTGTTAAAATCAGAAGTTGGAATAAAAAATTTCATGACAAAAAAATATAATAAAAGGGTAAAAAAAAATTAAAATTTTTCCATTTTTCAACATTTCAAAAAAATTCACATAAAATTGTTAATTGTTATTGGTATACCGAATTATATACATATGTAAAAACTATTTTTACTTTTTTTGATATGATAAATTAAATTTCTCGTGAGATTTTGATAAATGAGCTAATTTTACCTATTATGTAAGTTATGAGGCCAAATTACTCCAATTGAAAGTTGTGGGGGTTAATTTCACAATTGAACAAAGTTATGGGGGTCAACCACCACTTTCCCGCGAATCCCAAATGTCTCACTGATTTTTTAAATATTTTAACATTTAACTTTCGAGCTTTGTTATTGAAAATATTGGAAGAAAAAATTCAAAAAAATTAATAATTATAGGGTTGTGCTTTTTCACTTAGGGTTATTTGATGTAAATAATCTCAACTACGCCCGTCCTACTCAAAATAATCTCAACTTTGCAATAACCTAGAAAAATCTCAACTATGCCATCATTTAACTCTAATTGCTATACTCTTCTAACTTACCTGTTGTC
>VHZZ01001523.1:79430-100014 GCA_009801015.1 Silene noctiflora | reverse complement strand
AAGATCTCTTCTCTTTATTATCAAAGATTCAAGCTTTTCTCTTGTGTTGGTATAATCTTTTCCTTAATCTAGTTTGTTTTTCATTAGTTTACATTGCCTTTCATTTATTAGCATTTTATTTCATTGCTTTACTTGTTTCCCTAAGATTAAACCATGTCTATCATTCCATTMATGCTTCTTATTTCATTTTCTTATTTCTCTTTAGCTATGTGTGAGTAGAATCCCTCTAGGGTTTAGGGGGAACCTAGATAGTGTTTAGCTTTGGCTATGGGTGTTTGAAATAGGGTCTTGTGGTTAATTTYTCTAGYCTTCATTWRCATDCTYRCAAGGTGTWTGATGAWTTGTGTGTATGAAAGTYCATGYCWTTCYTYTAYYCTTGTTTGGYTTTCCTATGAACGAAAGTTGTAGGGATGCTTTTGTGCTTGTTAATGATTTGATTGGATGCATGTGATGACTTTGCGTCCGTCTTATGGAATAGCTAAGACATTAGTCTCATTCCTAGGCTAGTTTGCGACCCTTGACCTCCGACACTCTTGCCTAGCTATCCTATCTAGGGGAACCCGACTACCCTAGCTTTTAATCAATTGCTTAATTTCTCCCATATCTTGTCTTGCTTTAGTGTTAATTTAGTTATTAGCCTTCTATTTCACTCCCTCTTTCGTTGACTAAAATATTGATTTAAACGAACTAAGCATACACCCCCGCCATCTTCGTGGATTTGATACCCTACTTCCCGACTACTTAGTTAGGTTGTTTGGTTAATTGTTTGATCGGGACTTGACGATAAATCCCTCGTATCAGTACATGACGTCTTCTAATTCCTATCAAAGATATTGGCATACCAAGCACAAATCCTATCTGAAACAATGGAATAATTAGAAACTTTACGGCTCCTTCAAAGCGGCCTCCGTCGTCGTGGTACTCGTCATATCCATCATCGATTATTATACAGTTTTTAAGTTGGATTTTAATTCGGATTGATTGGGAGCAGAAGGAAGTAACAATAGTATAATCGTGCGGGAAGATGAGATTATAACATAAGTCTGGGTAAGCAATTGTGTGGGAATAAAATAACTTTCTCATGGGAGAGAAAAGAAAGAGAAAATGTTTAGATTTAAGAAAGACGGAGGATCTATCAAGCTTGGAAATTAATGGAAACAAATGGAGGAAGAAGAAAGATGGAAGAGAAAATATTACAATTGTGATTAATCAAGGAAGGAGATGAAGATTGGTATCAGAAAATAAAGGGGGTAATTTGGTAAAAGTAAAAATCTGACTTAAGTTTAAGGAGCAACCTGCTGAACAGGTTGCCCTTCACGTAAGGCAATTAGAGTTAAATGATGATATAGTTGAGATTTTTCTGGGTTTTTGCAAAGTTGAGATTATTTTGAGCAGAGCATGTATACTTAAGATTATTCTTATCAAATAACCCTTTCACTTATGCATTTTACTCTTTCACATATAACATTTACTTATTTTACCCCTAACATCTTTTTCCTCCCAAGCCCCAATTGATTTTCTTTCGTCTCCTGGCTGCTTTCGGTAAATTTCGAAGAAGCAACTTGGGAAGCGGAGGAAGCGATGAAGGAGTGGTATCCACATCTCTTTGATCAGGTATGATTGGTAATGGGGACGTAACCTTATTCTTTTTAGGGGGGGTAGGAGATAATCGCATGCGTTTGAGACGGTTTTGAGTCAGTTTTCATATGTGTTTCGGGTTGGTTTGGTTATGGTTGAGTATGTTTTAGCTTTGGGTCAACTTTTGTGTCGTTTTTTTTATCGGGTATGGGTTTAAACTTCGGGGTCGAAGTTCATTTTAAGGAGGGAAGACTGTAATATATCGGATTTGTGACCTTAGGCTACTCGGCTGAGTGGGGGCTACTCGACCGAGTAGCTAGTTAGGATGATATGTCAGCATACTATTCGTTGAGGATTCGAGCGAGTGTGAGAGCACTCGGTCGAGTGTGTCTTACTCGGTCGAGTGTCCCATACTCGACCGAGTGTTCGGTTCGTTACGGGTTTTTACGCGGTTTGATATAAATAGAACGTGAGGCGGTGATTATTTATCTTTTTATTCCAAAACATTCTCAAAGCACTTTTTACACTCAAACAACGTAACATTGCTCATTTCTACTTTCTATCAATCCTAAGGCGTTATACATCTTTTATTGGGAATTCTCACACCTTTGTCCTTGTAATCAATTGGATAAGCCATTGATATAGTCTTTGATAGTTTTATGGTACGATAGTGAAATCCTAATTAGAGTATTTAGGGGTTTTGAGATTTGATTACCTTTATTCGTTGTGTTGATTCGTTAATTATGTTATAGGAGGAGACTTCGTAGAATAAGCCTTTTGATTTCCTTGTTGTGCTTATCGGAATTGCTTATCAGGTAAGGTTTTCCTACTCAGTTGACTGTGGAATAGTATATGTATCAAGTGATGATTCTTGTTATTGTTTTCTGATATTCATGATATGATGGTTATGGTTGTTATTGTTGGAGTTTAAAGATTGTATTGTGAGTCATTGCGAGAGATGGTCTCACCCCCATTGTTTGCCTCTTGCATTCTCTCAGCGCAAGGGGGATGTGCACATTAATGGATTGGGTTCGCTCTTGTGTGAGCGGGGATTTTAGTGGTAAGGCTGCGGTCCCCACTGGCGGCGTAGATTACTTGTTGAGATGAATAATCTGACAGGGCTACACACCTTGGTGTGTAGTCGATTACTGGTTACTATGGAGTTTGGAGATGGTGGATTTCTGGTTACATTGGATGTTCTTTTTATGTAATGATATGGTATGTTATTTTATAATTGACTGACCCCGTTTCTGTTTTCAAAACTGTGGTGATCCATTCGGGGATAGTGAGCGGTTGGCTTAGCAGGTGATGATGATCATTGTTGTTGATGTTGCCGTGGGACTGGGCAGGGACAGAGTCATCACCAGTTGTTAGCTTTCGCATACTTTAGATACTTATTTTGATAATACATTTTGGAGTTTTGGTTGTATTCGTATTTTGGAGACATGTAATCAGTTATTTAATCTTTAACTTTAAATTATGTTTCATTATGGTTTATGTGATGTGCACTACCTTGGGTAACCGAGATGGTAGCGCCTCCATGTCTTAAGGTAGTCCTTGGTAAGGCTCCTTGGGATATGGGGGTGTTACAGTGTGCCACTCCTCCCATCATCAATTTGTTTTAGGATAGAACCCCACTTGGTTATGGGGAGTTATGTTGCACCTTATTCTATAAGCCGCCGCAAAGGACTCAACACCTGGTGTCAGGGTCTCGTGCTCTTGATTGCCTAAAATCAATAATGATTTTAATTCTATCTTGAGTTTGATGATTATAAGAAGGGAAAGAAGAATGCTAGTGCTATACCACTATTGCAATGTGACATAAGTTCGCACGAGACCACACAAGTCTTTCACAATGCAAAAGGATGGACTATACTAGACTTTCACAATGCAAAATGATGAGTTAATAAATAGCATGTCTTCTCACTTTTCTAGTATTACCAATGAATTAAGGCATTGGACATTGTCCGGAAATTTTTAAGGAGTTTTGCTAACAAATGGTAACCCAAAGTTACGACTATAGAGGAGACCAAGGACTTCTAAAAGCTGTCTCGAGTGATGACGAAAGTGATCTTGAGTAGGAAGTTACCATGTTGTCTAGAAGAATTGCAAATATCATTAAAAGAAAGAACCAAAGAAAGTTTGATGGTAATAAACTCAAAACGATTGTCTCATCCTCTCGTTCAATATCTAGAATTGAATGCTTCAAGTGTGGTGATTGTGATCACCAAATTCGAAAATGTCCCAAATAGGAAAAAAAAATTCATAGATCAGATAGACGAGAAAAGACTAAGTAAGAGTACAAACATGCGATGATTGCTACAGTTTAGCGTGAGTTCGATTCGGAGAACGATGAACCTATTAAGGATGAATTAGAAGCAAAGCTTTGTCTCAAATCGGCCACGGTCAAATAAGAACCACAACGCAGGTCATATGATAACTCTTTTAGGTGTCTTATGGCACACTCGGATGCTTCTGATGGTGAATTAGAAGATGAGGTAAGTCTCACTCACCTTAAAGCTAAAAACAGATTTTTTTCAAAAGACGAAATCATTAAATTGATTAATGACACTTTAGACACCAATTATGAATCAAATAAGCGTCTAAATGCAATGCAAATGGAAATAGAAAGCATAGCGGATGAGAATATACAATTGAGACGTGATCTTAAAAACACGACAAATAAAAGAGTCGACGTTGTTCAATCTAAACTTGTTGCTGAAAATGAACCATTAGTCAAATAATAGTCAGTAAGGTCGACGTCCTAATTAAAGAGTTGAATGAATTAAAGCATATACATCTTAGTAATTTCACCACATATTCTGATTTACATGACCAATTTGATAGACTTAAGGTTGACTATGACACTTTTCTTGATAAGAACAAAAAACTATTAGCCACAATTGACAATCTTGAAATTGATCGAAGTCGAGCTCAAAATGTCGTGGAAAATGGGAAGGGAGTAATACCGTTTCTTAATTCTAGTTTATCATATACTCCATATTTTCATGTACATCACATTAATCTTTTTTACGTTTGTCAAGACACATTTTACATCATTAATATCTTTTGTTACAAATTAGTAAAAATTCTAGCTTAGGTTAATAACCTTAAAACAAATCAAATAAGATTTTATATGAATATATATTTTCTCTTATATAAAAAAAACAAATGTGACAAGTGGATTTGAATGGAGGGAGTATTACATATATTAAGGTCAATTACTTATTTATCGAAAAATTCATGTGGTACCCCTAAAATTAGCGACTTTGCACAAGTACCCTCTTTTTTCAACCAGAAAACTTTGACTAATAATGCTTGTGTTCACGAGTTCAAGGAATAACGATTTTTGTTTTCAAATCGAATATCTTTAAGAGAACTACTTTAAAAAAAAAAATATTTACCATCACATCTTGTAGTTAAGGTTTTTTTTGTCTAACTAAGTTATTCACAGCTGATTTTGAACAAAACTATATAAATAGAATAGTTGATCCTAGAGATAGATATGAAAGTGGGATGTGTTTTGTGTCGTGCATGGAGAAGAAAATGGCACAACCCAGACACGAGAAGGTAGGCTTCATGTCATGCCCTAACGTCCCGGTGAAATGGAAATGGCAGCCAGGCACGGTCCGTGTTCCTTGGCGTGTCGTGTCATGTCGTGTTTGAGCGTTCCTCCTCTCCGCCCTTTTTTCTTTGCATATTGGACGTGCTCAAGTGTGTCATGTACCGGTGAGTTGTGTCGTGCCTGAGCTAGGCACAATCTTCTTTCTCAAACTTTTAACTTAGAGTACAACGCATGGCGTATCGTACCATGTTGGGTCGTGACAATCCCGTATTGCATTAAAATGGGTCATCGGGCGTGCCGGCCCGTGGACCCGCGTGTCCCTTCCATGTTTACTTAGGGAGGACAAAGTAGTATGAGCTTTTCAATTAGAGAATTAAGAGCATCCGCAAAGGTGGGCAGCCAACCTCTTCATATACCCTCTCTCTCCTCAAATGGGGAGGCTCCTCTATCTGTAGGGGAGGTCTCCAAAGAAAAAGTAAAGCATTTTGTGTTGCTTTTGGGGAGGCTCCAGTTTTTGGGTGTAAATTAATATTGTTGGAGAACCTCATTGTTGCATAGATGTTGATATGAATTAGGGAGGGTAAATGGAAAAGTTACTGGAAAATGAGTTGGACAAATAAAAAAAGGAAAAAGAAAATATGGGGAGGCTCACTTATGCGGATGTTCTAACAATGGAATTGTAGGCTTGAAGAGTTAGCAGTGAGTCTCGCTCAAGTGTCAATCTGTGTGTTTGGTGATCCTATTGCATCCTAATTAAGAAGGATAACGTACATTTTACCAAGTTTTGCACTAAAATGTATACTTACGACTCCTGTGAGTTGAGTCCTGTCCCTTCAAAATTTGCTCACATTCAAGATTAAGGACCACCACGACCTATCATGACCTTCCTATATAGACAAAATCGTTAAACTTAGGGACCTCTCTCATCACTTGTACACTTCTAGGACCACTTTCCGTATGAGACAGCAAAATACAACTTATTACAAGCCCTACATGTCTTCTCCACTTGGCATATGGACCTATCCGGTGTGAAATAGCCTAAACCTCGAGTCGATTCTAGTTGAGATAAAGCTCGAAATTAAAGTTGAAAAACCAATGCGTCCTTATCAAAGTCGATTGTACATATGTTAAAATTGGAAATAACGTAAACAATAAGAAGGTAATATAATACTCCGTACCTACATGAGAGCAGCCCCATAAAAAAGCTGAAAATACATATTTTTAATCAATGAAGACGAGAAAATGCAAAAAAATAAAAAAATAAAAACTCTACCGTTCACGGAATTAACAATTCTTGTTTAAGCTGGTTTTAACTTACCCGGTTCACAGAACCGATTAAAACTAAAGTTGAGACGAAAAAAGATTGTAAAAGAGATCTTAAGTTATGATCGTCTTTAAATGATGGACCGTATATGGAGATTAAAGAATCCTCGGGTAATGGGAGAATCCAATAACTAACTAAATATTCCATGTTAACATAATTAGCTACTCCGTAGTTTTCAGTGTACAATAAACTAGTGATATAAATATCTAGTTTAAGGACATAATGCTGTAATTAGTGCATTATTTAAAAGTCTCTTTAAGTCTTCATTAACAAGCAAAATGGCAGTATATTCCCTTCTAGTCTAGTACACTAATTTTTAATGCTGTGAGTTGAAATTTGTTAACTTGATCAGTAAACTATTCTAGATTTCTAGGGCAGGGGACCAAAATTACTGTTCACTTAATATGTGACGTGGTCACAACTCATATGCATCATTAATCATTATTCAATTGCATAATCAAAACTTCCTATTTAGAACAATCGGTAAATAACCCTCGTTTACCGGGTCGAGTCATTTTCAGATCTCTTGTCTTTAAGTTCTTTAGAAATGTTCATAAGTTTGCAACAATAAACATTCAGATCGAGTTATGTTCAAATCCTCAGTTTGGGAGTAAGGATAAATGAATGATTAAGGGAGGTTCAAGTTCGAGTAAGCTATTGTTAAACGTGCGCCGTGCATGCACGCCTTTGACTCAATACCTACTACTCCTTTAATTTAAGGCATGTTGCTAATTATTAGTACTATATACTCGTACTTGTATTAATCTAATTTTAATTTAGAGTTGGTCCAACTAACTATACACTTTAGTAAAAGCCAAGTCAAACGACATGGGGGTCTTGATGTCTAAATGTCAACTTACAATTTTAATTCCACGACGTGCTCTCTCAAGGGGATGCTACTCTTAATTTTGAGTTATCTACTTCGTCTCCACTTTGACTAACTCGTAAACGAGTACTTAATCAGACTTATCAATCTTTTTTTCTCTCCTTTTCTTCTTTTTTAAAAAGAGTGTTAAAAATTAACAAAATGAGAGATACTACCCATGAGCACTTAGATCAACTGGCAAGAGGTTGTTCTAGCTTAATCAGAAGTCTCGTGCTCGAGCCCTAAACTCACGAGGGAGAGCTTTACCGCCCTAGTAGTCCTACTCGGCTCGAATCCGAATTAAACCGGATGGGTTTTGCGCGCACACAAAAAAAAGATACCCTCTTACCTTTAATTTCAACATTTTTCACTTTTGGTTGAAAATCTACCCACTAGGGGTGTCTAAGGCCACTAGGTAGGAACCGGGCCTTCGCTTTTGGTCACCGTATTACGAGTTTTTATTAATGAAATTCAATATAAACCTCGAAGTATAATATACTTGTGTATTTATATTTGAGGCCTCATTTTTCCGCGTCGCACTGGGTCTCCATTTGTCTTAAGACGCCCATGTTACACACATAAAGCAAGCATCATATTTAGGTCACTTTTATTTGATGGTTAATAAATCTAAAGCAAAACGGCATACAATTCATATTACTGCCCGGTTTCACAATAAGATTTATAAGCTCATCATAAAGTAGGGAAAACGGTAGTCGAACCGCTTATGTCTATTGTCATCTTTTGTCGGAAGATATAAAGTTATAAACACAAATCATACAATGAGACCGTCTAAAAAAGGCAATAGGCATGATGAATGAATGCACTATTAGAGCTCTTAGACTATTGTCTTGGTAAAGTTTTACACAAATTCTTGGTTTATGACTGGTATATCCGTCTTTAAGCTTAAGACATGTCAAATAGTATTAATAAAACAAAAGCACAATGCTTAGGAAGGCAAAACATTTGTGCTTATATCCAAATGGTATGATACTTAACCCATTTTAATGTTAACACGGATATTTACATCGATAAGATGTGAGATGTCAACAACACACAATAAAAGCTATGCCAAAGCTGAAGCTAACAACCTAACAGAAAAACTTAAGTAGCACATGCACAAAGGTTTCCGCAACCCTTTTCTCTGTGCATGAAAAAGATGCATATCAGCTTCCTGTCATTTAACTACTCAGCAAACCTACCGAAGATGCTCCTTTATTCTACTCACCTATACATACATGATACATCCCCAAATATTTTGTCCATCTTTTAAGGCTTCTACATCATCAACCCCAAATCATGCATCATTCATGAGTTATATACAATGCCACCAATGGAAGTTACCTTTCAACCTATCTTACTCCGACTCAAGCTGTAAATGTCGAGTGTTGAAAAAGGTTCATCATGCAAACAGCGTTCGGCAAAAGTGACGGAAGTAACATATAGATTCACAGTAAAACATTAACATTTGCATTTGATGATTCGAAAACAATCCAACTAAAAACAAGGACGATCAAATTACAGAAGGCACACCCAAACGCAAGAGTCTAGTCTTTCCTAAGATCAGCTCTTTCCCTACTAATTACTATACACAGTTTTGATCTCTGTTAGTACTCAGTAATAGTAGTACTAATAGACTAGTACGAGTAGTATTAAGTACTTAACCATCTAAAAAAGCCGATGGAGTACAAATTCCATCACTAACTAAAAAATTAAACCCAAAAATTAAAAATAAGTAGACGAGATTTCCTTCAAATCTCCCCTAAATTGTCAGCAACCCAACTCATTGTTTTGACAAAGCTCTTTCCTAAGCTTATGAGAGAAAAGCCTACAAGCGTCGATGCTGAGATCAATCGCGGCTGCGAGTGCTACAAATGCTGCTGCATCCTCTGTGCAGCTTACGTGCTGTACACTCACCTCCACTGTGGGTTTACTACACTTCCCCTCCCCTTCCACCTTGGCTGACATCACAAACCCTCTATATGCGCTGTACGGCCACAAGCCGTATCCAAAGTCACCACTCCCCCCTCCTCCACCTCTCGGACTATTCCCGGATACCGTGCTTGACCGTTGACCGGACCTCGACGGCCCACCTGTACTACCATTAAATTGACTATTAATGTTCGCAGAAGCCAAATCAATTAAGAATGTTCCGCCTTTAGCCGTGCTAAGAGTGGACTCAGCCAGAACAACCCCGGTATTGGCACTCTCAGGAATCAATTCAAACTTATACCCCACCCCATCCGCAGTACCACGTTCACGCCACGCCTCAAGCCGGCCCCACGGCTTCCACGTCCCATCACCAGGCCGTAAAATCAGCCAAGAACCAGGATTTGACCGGCTCACACGGTCCGTCCCAGGAGACGCCACAAACGGTGTCACCATAGACGCTGCAGCCACAGGCGAACCTGACAAATCATGAACCGTAATTGACCACCCTTTCCTCTCTTTCCCTGTCCTCTCTCTTTCACTTCCAAATGAACTCAACCACCCTCTTCCGCTCCCTTGATCCGATTGCAACGACCTACATACACCACACAAACAAAATCCCCCATTAGCTTTTTTATCATTTCAAATCCAATTTTCTAAGATTCTAATATTCCAATCAAAAATCCCTCTCCCTAACCAAAAGCCTATACAAAATTCAAATTTCTATACCATCCTCCCTTCAATTTATTCTTCTAATTCTTACTAAGATTCCATTCAAAAAGTACACCAAATTCTCAATTTGCTTCTTTATAGTCTACCTCTAGCTTTTCAAAAAGAATCAAAACAATTGCATAACAATATATCTCCCAAATTACGGAACTAAGTGCCTAACAAAGGCGGTCGCACCGTCGACAGTGAAAGCTCTTACAAATTTAGTTAAATTTTTCGATGTTTATTTTCCTAATTTTCCTTATTCCATCCACAATTAGCCCTAACATTTTCAAACAAATTCTTGCATAACGCGAGACCATGTTTTAAATGAGGGTATATACTATATAGGTCGTTGAACACTAATTTAGTATAAAACCGTTTTTAAAAAAAAAAGAAAAAAACAATTACTCATTACTCATTCCATACAAAACCTTCTCACACAAGACTAACTAATTATACGCCGGGAAGTAAAGATTAAACAATACCTGTTACGTTGGTGACGATCACCGACGGCGGTATTCCGGAAACTAAAATTACAAGTAAAAACAGGCTGCCGAACATTCCCTTGAGTCTGAAAAACTTGCGGACTACATTCCGGTTCACCATCAAACTGAAAAACAAACCTCGGGTCCGGGTCAGCCCGAACACAAACATGAACTTTCGACCCATTAACAAAAGTCCAACCATCATGAAAAACAACAGCCCGATTTTCAACCCCAATAAGATCATCCAACGGCACAGTAACTTTACCCAACAACCTTCCAGAATTAACCCCACAACTGGCCCCACTCCGCCCAGTAAAAACAAAAATCTCAAGAGAGAGTTTTCTACCAGGGGTAAAAAACGTTCTTCGGGTAGGGGCGAGTTTAGCAAGGTCGGATTTACTGAGGTGGAAAAGCGCGGCAATAGTGGAAGTAGAAGTGTCGGGAGTTTGTGACGGAGTGAGGTAGGGGATAGTGGCGGTTTGTGGTGGGAAGCCTTTGAGTTTGATTTTGCAGAAACATGGGGAGGTTGTTGGGTGGATTAGGTTACGTGCTGGTTTGGTTTGGGATGGTAAGGTTAAGGCTAGGTTTCCGACGGTTAAGCGGATGAATGGACATGGGTCCATTTTTAACGACGGATTGTTGGCGGCGTATGGTGGTGTGGTTATTTAGAGGTGCGCATTGTGGATAGTTTACGCTTTGGTTGTGAAGTTGTTGTAATGTGGGAGATGGAGAAAGGAGAAAGGAGAAGGGAGAAGGGAGGGAGAGGGAGGTTAGACAAGGGAGAGAGTAGGATTTGATGGACTACAGCTGTGAACAGGCTGGAATTTTTATTTGATTTATTTTTATATTTGTAAAGGGAAGAAAAACGAGGCAAAGAGTATCTTTGGAAAATTATTTAAAAAATTTGAGTTTTTTTGCGAAAAATTACCTAATATTTATCTCATTTTCATAAATACTATCTAAAGTTTTTAATTTTGCGAGAAACTACCTAATATTTTTTAACTTTTGTCGAACACTACCAAATTGAAATTTCCGATCAAATTAGACAAAATTCTTAATCGAAAACATTATTTTCGGCATATTACATACACTATTTACTTTACTTAACCACCGCCAACTGTTTTGATTAGCTACTAACTTAGTAACTTCAATTTTTTTACTTCAATTTTGACTAGTTTGGCTGAGATTGTGGTTAATTTGGACGAAATGATGACTAATTTGATTGGCATTTTGATTTGTTTGTCGGAAATTTAGTTAATTTGGCAAAAAAATTGTCAATTTTGCTTATTAATTTCAATTTGGTAGTGTTTGACAAAAGATATAAAACATTAGGTAGTTTCTAGCAAAATTAAAAACTTTAAGTAATATTTATGAAAATGAGGTAAATACTAGGTAGTTTTTCGCAAAAAACTCTAAAAATTTTCATGAAAAAGAAATACGGTATGTATTTGATTGTATCTTTGCTGTTTCATTTGATTGTATAATACGATTCTTAGAAAAACTAAGGCATCTCATTGGTTACAGTTCATGGATTATACAACCGGATGTACAATTCTTTTTTAAATTACTTTTGTCAAAAAAAAAAAGTAACGTAATTCAATTTTCAATCTAATCCCTCTTCTCTCTATGACTGCTTCCATTTTTTCTAACTCCCTTTCATCTTCCTCCATCATCCAGTTAATAAATCACCTTCTCCCTTAAATTATTATAATTAATTGACTATGCAGAACAAATCATATGATGTGACTCGTGAGTATCATCTTAAAGTAAATATTTTTATCCAAAATTTCTAATGTATGAAAATAGTTGAAGCTCGTATTCTTTTTGTATTAGCTCGTATTTTTATCTTAATAGCTCGTATTCTTATGTACTCGTATTTTAAAGTTCGTGATCCTTCTAAGCTCATATTCTTTTCACATTGGCTCGTATTCTTATCTTAATAGCTCGTATTCTTATCTTAATAGCTCGTATTCTTATGTACTCGTATTTTTATCCAAAATTTATAATGTATGAAAATAGTTGAAGCTCGTATTCTTTTTATATTAACTCATATTCTTTTCACATTGGCTCGTATTCTTACCTTAATAACTCGTATTCTTATCTTAATAGCTCGTACTCTTATGTACTCGTATTTTAAAGTTCATGATCCTTCTAAGCTCATATTCTTTTCACATTGGCTCGTATTCTTATCTTAATAGCTCGTATTCTTATGTGCTAATATTTTTAAGTTCGTGATCCTTTTAAGCTCGTATTATTTTAACATTAGCTCGTATTTTTATTTTAATAGCTCGTATTCTTATGTGCTTGTATGATGTGACTCGTATTTTTATTTTAATAGCTCGTATTCTTATGTGCTTGTATGATGTGACTCGTATTTTTTAATAATAGCTCGTGTGATTGGTGTAGAAATTTACCTCAAAGTATTGTTAGATGCATTTTTCCCTCTTGATGATAATGTAAATTGTTTCTCGTTCCCCAAAATATTGTTAAATGCGTTTTTCCTCATTGATGATGATGTCAATTGTTTTCGTTTCACCATTTTAGAATCAAAATAAGGGAGAAGGAGGGTTTGTCGATTATCGTTTAAGAGAAATTTAGAGAAGGGAAAGAGGAGAGTTTGTCGACTGAACAGAGAAGAGAAATAGAGGAAAAGGAGATGTGTAGGTTTTTTTTATTTTTATTGGGCTTTAAATGGTTTAATATATAATATATGAGCTTGTTGTATAATGCTACTATACAACGGGGTGTAGGATCCTATTTGTGCATTGGTTAGGATGTACGATATTCTTATACACTCGCTTGATTCTTTGCCTTAGGAGGAAATACAGAAAGAAATTATACTTTTGGTAATTACGGTAGTAGTTTTATAGAGCTGAATTTTGTAGAATGTTTTTATTTTATAAAATCTTTTAGGATAAAAAGGTTTCCAAGGATTTATTTCACAAAAAATTTAGTCAAAAATGTAGATATTATATTATTTGGAAAACATTGCTCTCATCTTCTTAAAGGAAAACATCTTTTAATTTGATGCTCCCCTTTATATTTTTTTAGCTAGTTTATTTTAAAAGACTGAATCTTAAATTGATTATCCTCCTAATTAAGGATGAAATATTTTTGTGCCGATTTAACCTCAAGTAAAGACACAATGATGCTCGGTAAGAGTTGATAATTGACATACAGAGTACTTTCTTAATTCAACTCCACTCTATCACTTTACTTTTTCACGTTTGTCAACGCGCGTTTTAAGCGCTAAATATCATTAGCTACGTATTTGCAAAAATTATAAAAGTAGATATTTTTAATGTCCTCATAAAGACGAATCAAACAAGACCCCACATGAATATATTTTCACGTGTTGTATTGAGCGAAAATTGAAATTAAAGACTTATTTATGAATAGTGTAGAAAAATGAAATAGCTAGAGTGGAGTTGAATGAAGGAAGTACAAAATAAAGAAGAAATGTTGAACCACTAAGGTATGTTTTTTTTTTTTTTTTTTTTTTTTTTTTTTTAAAAGAGCTAAATTAAATAAAATTGAACCGAGTTTAACTGAAATTAATAGATTTGGACTAAACTGAATAGAGTTGAACTACTGCAGTAAGAGTTAATTTGAATAGAGCTGAGTTGAGCTAAACTGAAAGGACCGAAATTAAGGTAAAAAGAATAGATTATTAAAAGCACAAAAACTTGTGAGATACGCTTCTCACTAAGTTGCGGAGATGCCATTTTCCCATGGAGTTTTATGTATTTTTAATAATCCATGTAATATTTGCCTTAGTAGATCTGTTGACAAAATATCTTTTTAAAGGCATTCTTGTAAAAAATACTAGTTTCCATGGAAAATAGGTTTAATATAAATGGTGGTTTGAGAAACTATATTGTGGGACAATTTTTCATTTAAAAATGTTGAATGTTTTTTCTTTTATTATTATCATGTGGTAGTATTTAATTCGTTTTAAGATTTAAGACGAATAAGTAAGACTTAAAGCTTGTTTGGTTGCCCCTTGTAAATTATGAGAGTTAAAAAATCCCATAAACTTCAAAATAGAGACTTGTTTGGCCGTCCATTTTTTGTAAAGGGTAGAAATTTAATATTTAAAGAGTTTCCAACTCTCCAAAATGGAGGAGTTCGATTACCTAATTTCCCTAGGTAATTGCAAATTTCTATGGGGTTGAAATAATCCTATATAGGCAATTAAACATATTTGCTAAAATTTCATGTAGAAACTTAATTTTCATAAATTCGATATTTCTGTAGAGTTGTATTTCAACGAGCAATCAAACGAGCTAGACGGCGGAATTGGTTTTAATATACGGGGAGTAAAAATGTTGTTTAAACGGCGTACAGTGACGTGTGTGGTGCTTAGTCTAGTCCTACGAGTTAAGATAGCTATAACCAATGAAGAGATGCCAAGTGTGAATAAGAAACAGACGGTTTTGTCTGAGAGTGATGTAGCAGGAGAGGTTGGGGAGTGGAGAGTGGGGTGGGACCCACTGGGGATGACTTGAAGCTGGAATTGAAACCATAAGTCTTGCTTAACACGAATATATCCGTTTTAAGTTTAAGACGGATCAACTATAATCAAGTGGGGTATTAAAAGACAAAAGTTTTAGCACTTTTTAGGCAATAAGTGTGGGTGATTTGGTATGTATTTGACCCGTTTTAAGCTTAAGACAGATAGTTATTGTCTGAAATGAGAATTTGTGGAATTGAAATTGTTTAGAGTGACGGCATTTATGGCCGTCAGATGAGGGAGAAGAGTTTGTGGTATTTGACGGCTGCTAATTTGTGGTGAGGGTTAAATTAATTTATCATCGACTTATTCTTTCGATAATAAACAAATTTTGACTACTACTATATCCGTCTCGTAAATGTCTTTTAAAATACGAAAATTATACGGATATTAAATGAATAATAACCCGTAGGTAGTGGTGGATCTAGGAAGTGGCTAGCGGGGGTGATGACGAGTCAAGTGGAGCCCGAGCTTGGCCTTGCTCGGCTTATGTTCAAGAAGAAAAACTCAAGCTTGAGCTTACCCGAGCTTGGAAAAATTGTGCTCGTTATCAAACTTGCAAACTTGAGCCAAACTCGAGCTCAAATTGAGCCTATATATAATTGTTAAGTTTTTGATTTTTTTTCCTTGGTCTTTTCTTTCAATAACAAGTCTCGAAGACAAGTCTCGAAGATTATATGTAAAAATATTTAGGAAATCAGTGACATATTTGATATGTATTATACAAAGATATAAGCATGATAAAATATTTTTATAAAATATAAGTAATATTTTTCAAACTACACAAATTCGAGCCGCTCGCGAGCTTTTTGAGTCGATCCAACATTTGCTCATTCCCATAGACAGAAATCAAGCCCCTTACCTCATAGTTAAAGAATAAGGTGAACAAGCACGATACCAAACTCATTTTATTAACAAATACTCCGTAGTTATTATTTCTATTTATCTAATAAATAAGGAGTATATTTAGCGGGAGACATTTTCTCAGCTTTCTTGGAATCTGTCATGAAAGCAACAAAATTTCCTGCTATTTTGATGCGTCAATAGATACAAGTCATACAACATACAAGTGCTTGAGTCAGAATCATTTATGGACTACTAAGATCATGGCAATGTAGGTAAACATTAAAGGCATCTTCTAGTTGGTCTAATTCATGTATGGGTCGGTTAATTCGGTTGAGTCCGTTTTCCTCAAAGACGGACTATATTGACTCGTTATAATATTATGTTATACTCTGTATTAGTTATTCGGTACTTAACTATATTGACTTGTTGCGAATGAAAAGGCCAAATTTGGGAGGGGTCAACCCATTAAATTGCCTTCAGTACCCGAAGGAGATTGACCCAGCTGTCGGTAGGGATACTCCTGGTCAACACCAAAAAAAAAACTATATTGACTTGTTAAGGACTTGTGTTATACTTCCTCCGATATAGTGAATAATTTACACTTAATTTATTTTCCCCTCATAAAATAAAACAAGTATATATTATTCATTCACTCAGACCAAAGGATTAGATATACCGTAATTAATAGTCATTTCACTTTTTTTAATGTGGGTCTGGGTAGTTGATGTGGAAATGCAAGACTGCTGAAACACACGAGATGTGCAGAAGCTGAATTTGATACTCGTGACCGGGGGACAGAATCATAGTGTGGGAGACTATCAACTATGAAGAACTACTATAGACTATGGTGACTATTTTTTCCTTTTTCCATATGAAAACTTCCTAAAGCTAAGGTCAGAAAATGTTCAAATGGGTCTCTTAAAACGCACATATTTGTGAAGACTCTTAATTTAAAACCGATCGTATAACATTCTATATGGAAAGATAAGACAAATAATTTGATAATACTTAAAAATTTTGTTTTTATTTTTTATATCCAATTTGGCCTGTTTAAAACAAAAAATTGTGAAAATGTTTTCAAAATGCTTTATTGAAAGCACACAGTTTTATAACTAAAAAACAAATTACTCATAGAGTCTTTCTCAATCTGGCTAGCGGACTAGTTGATTAGGCATAGCCGCATAGGCATTGCTCGAACAGAGGAGAAACGGATCACCTGACAATATAAGGGGGTTTCATCCTAAAACCAATTGGCAATAGGCCGGAGGAATAACCCCCCTTGATTATAAACTAGTTCAATCTCTCTTTTTCCAACAATGTGGGACACTCACATGTAGGTGGCTTCATATTCTAACACAGATAAATAAAAAAAAACTTATTAAATTGACATTAGGACTAAAGAATATATTAGGGAGTACTTGGTATAATTTATTAGTATAATTTATTAGTATAATAACATGCATCTAAATCATTCATAATTTCATATTTTATACATTAAGTACCATCATTTATGTACATTTCCGCTCTTTCAATACATTATACAATATATTTTCTCCTTGAATCTTGCTATAATTTTGTATAATTATTAATTCCTTCAATACCATTTTTTTTTGCCGCCTTTTCTATTTTTTTAAGAATTTTAAAAAAATGATGATTTTTTTTTGGTGAAAGGTTAGTTTCCATTAAGATCAATAACAAGCTATTACACTTTACCAACAAGTGGTACAATTTCTAAGCACATAACAAAAAATTAAGTAAAAACCGAATCTAGCCATGCCTTATCTCTAGATGACTTTACATTTGGAGACCAATACATATAACGAATTTTCAGCAAAGTATAAATTTCATGGACAACTCACCTAGGATGAGCAAGAACTCTAACATCACGAACCACATTCCTTTGTCGCCACACCATATAGTAAACAGCCTGCAACCAGGCGTTAATGACCATTTTCTTTACTCTGGACCATGGCTTAGATTGCACCCATAGAAGAAGATCAGTACTAGGGAGCCATATATGCAAGATATTACTCGTCAGGCTGAGCAATTTTTTGGTATAAACACACCGTTGAAACATATGCATATGGGTTTCAGTGCACATACCACACAAGAGACACAAATTGTCTTGACTGATAGCCCAAAGCAGAAGCTTGTCTTTGAGTAGGAGGGCTTCACGAGTAATAAGCTAGTTGATAAACTGATGCTTTGGTATGCACCAGGAATTCCAAACTGCCTTATATCAGGACACAACAGGTTGTTTCTGCCTTAACCAATGGTACCCACTGGATATAGAATACCCAGCAGGGTTTGGGATCCATTGGCCAGCAGAGTAACCCATAGCAAATAGAGCCTTAACTTTACAAATAGCTTTCCATCCCCAGGAAGCATCAGGTGGGGGGGAATACACAGACCAGTCTTTACCTTTGATATAGATATGGTTAACCCATTTCACCCAGAGACTGTCAGGTTTGGTATAGATCCACCATGACAGTTTACCAATAGCAGCAGCATTCCAAGAGTAGTTATTCCTGATGCCTAGACCACCTTCACACTTTGGTGTACAAACCTTTTCCCCAACTCACTAAGGGTAATCTAATATACTCAGTAGAACCATCCCAAAGGTAATTCCTACATAAAGCATCTATTCTCCTCAACACACCCTTAGGAATGACAAAAATAGTGGCCCAATAACTATATAAAGAGGTGAGAACATAATTGATCAAAATAAGCCTGCCACTATAAGACAATTTCTTAGCTCCAAAACTCTTAATCCTAGCAGTAATATTGTCAATAAGAACAACATAATGTTTAAGAGACAGTCTGCCAGCCACAATAGGTACTCCCAAATACTTAAAAGGGGTAGTGCCTTCAATAAACCCAGAAACTTGCAGAATATCAGACCTGATAGAACTCATAACTCCATTAAAATAAATGTTGGACTTCATGGAGTTCATTTGCAGACCAGTAGCAACAGAAAAGGTGGCAAAAGCTCTCAGTAAGATCATTATAGATTGAGTATCTCCTTTAGAGAAAAGGAGAAAATCACCAGCAAAGAGGAGATGAGAAAGCCTGAGGTGTCCACAAAGAGGATGGAATCTAAAGGGCATAGTAGATGTAACATAAGCCATAATCCTGCTCAAATACTCCATAGTAATAGTGAAGAGAAGAGGAGAGATATTATCCCCTTGCCTTAAGCCCTTTGCACCTTTAAAATAACCAAAATTCAATCCATTCAACACTAAGGAATATGAGACAGTTCTGACACAAATCATAACCAGTTGAATAAAATTTAATGAAAAATTCAAAGCAGTTAACATTTGTTCAAGGAAATTCCAATTGACAGAATCATAGGCCTTCTTTAGATCCACTTTCATGAGGCATCTTGGGGAGACATATTTCCTATTATAAAGCCTGATTATATCTTGACAAATAAGGATGTTCTCAACAATGGTTCTACCCTTAACAAAACCACCTTGATTAGGGCTAATTAAGTCAGGGAGAACTTCAGCCAAACGAGTACTTAAAATCTTAGAGGTGGCCTTATAAAGGACATTGTAACAGGATATAGGCCTATATTGTGTGACATTTTGAGGGATATCACACTTAGGCAGAAGAGTAACAAAGGTATGATTCACTTGTTGCAATAATTTACCAGAATGAAAGAAATCCAAAACAGCAGAGCACACATCATCACCAATCACTGACCAGAAGTTTTTAAAAAATGCACGAGAGAAACCATCAGGGCCAGGGGCCTTGTGATTTGGAATGGAAAAATTGCACTTTTGACTTAAACTTTGGTAACAGGCTTCAGCAAGATGTCCCAATGCTCCTGAGTACATGTTTTACCCATTTGCACAATAGAGGTATACACTGGAGTTGTAGTATTAGTTTGACCAAGTAACTTCTCATAATAAAGAAGAAAAGCATTCTGAATTTGATCACCATCAGTGGAGGTATTCCCATCCATATCATCAATCTTAAAAACTTTTGTTTTGGTAGCTCTACTTTTCAAAACACTATGAAAATATTTTGTGTTGTTATCCCTTTGATTAAAACAAGTAGCCTTTGATTTCTGTAATAGAAAACTATCATAGACACTCTGAAGCTCCTTATAAAGCTTTGCTGCTTCTAATTCCTTAGCAATGAGTTGAGAATCAGAAGGATACAATTTAAGTGCACTTTGTACAGCATCCAGAGCTTTCCTGACATGAACTGTACTATTCTCAATATCTGCAAATAACAGCTTATTCAAGTCTTTCAGTGGCTTTTTCAGACTCTTCAGTCTCATGACCAGTTGAAACATTTTGGTTCCTTGCCAAGGGATACTCCAGTAATGTTGAATGCAAGGGAGAAATTCATCAACATGACTCCACATCTGGAAATACTTAAAACTTCTTCTGCCAGTATAAGTATTATGAGAATCCTGAATAATGCAAGGAGAGTGGTCAAACAGGCCTTCATTATAAAAATTAGCAAAAGAGTCAGACCTAGCAGCAAGCCAAGCATGATTCACAAGAACTCTGTCCAGTCTGGAATATACTCTAGTAGTGACATCCTGCTTGTTATTCCATGTATAGAATGAACCAACAGCAGGGCTGTCCATGAGACCACAATGATCAATACAAGCTTGAAAATCATCCATTTCTTATATACTTGTCTGCCCCCCCAAGTCTCACTGGGACTGAGAACACAGTTAAAATCACCACAAACTATCCAAGGAGCATTTAACCTCTGAGCAGAAACATTAAGGTCCACCCATAGGGTTTTCCTA
>VHZZ01001523.1:9826-23702 GCA_009801015.1 Silene noctiflora | reverse complement strand
GAGACCAACCCAAGCTAATTCTTTCTTCAGCAGTTCTCATAAAGACCTGCCTTTTTGTTCTCAGCAGTTTCTTCCAACGTTCTGCTACCTACAAGATTATTGTTTCCCACCAGTTTTTACCAACGTTCTACTACCCGCAAATTACTCTCCTGGCGGTTCCAAATAAAGTCCTGCCTCATCTTTTTGAAGCAAATTATTCTCCTAGCGGTGCCCATAATGTTCATGCCTTTGTCCTTTTCCCTGGCGGTTCCAAATATAATATTGCCTCAAATTTTTGAAGCAAATTACTCTCCTAGCGGTGCCCATAACGTTCCTGCCTTTGTCCTTTTCCCTGGTGGTCCCTATAACGTCATGCCTTTATTATTACGTTCCCCACAAAGTTCCTATACTTTTTCTAGTTCTTATACTTTAGAAAGCCCGGATGCATGCGTCCGAAACCAAAAATTAATATCCCTGTAGTTCACACACTTCAACCCTTAGGATCCCGTTTTCTTTAAGGTTTGTACAACCTAATCTCCATAGAGTTCATATACTTCTACCTCTACGAGGATTAGGATCATACTCTCTTAGAGTTCCTACACCCCTAACCTTGGTTACCCCTTAGGTTGAATGTAACGCCCACGATTTTTCATTTAGAGTTTTAAAATAATTTAGTACTTTTATTAAGGTTAATTATATTTAAAAACTTATCCTAGTAAAGCATAGCTTTAGAGGTAGAATAATTATACTGGTGTTAATATTGTCCGTCTTAAGTGTATAGTAGCCTTGAAATGTAATTTTAGTATAAACCGACTCAATTTGAGTTTATGGGCCTAGTATGACTATTGGGCCTATTTTCCCTACTTTTCCTCTTCACAAAAACCACCATAAACCCTTCTAACTTCTTCTTCTACCTTCAATTTCTGAAATTTACTCTTCCTCCATCTCCATTAGAACACAATTTTTCCTCTAAAACTTCAAATCTTCATAACTTACTCGTTTCTCAACCGAATCGAATCATTTTCGCGCCAAATTCTTCCTTTTTCCGTCCTCCATCTTCCTAAGTGCAAGTTTGGATGACCCGAAAGAGGATAGCTTTGTTTTGGACGATTCCATTGATATTGAAGAGCTATAAGGTAACGGTGATAGGTTACTCGACATTACACTCAAATTATGTTCTTAGTTGTGTTAGAGTTGGTGTTTATATGTTTAAAGATGTTAACTTTACATGTTTTGACATGTTTCTTATTTAGTTCGCAATTTAATGTGTTCATCGTATGTGGTTGATGAAAATTGGTCATGGTGCTCTATCATTGTCACATGAATGTTCTAAGTAAGTGAATTGTGTTGGTTATATGCTTGAATTGGCCGAAATACAATATCTTGTTCATATTCAATGTTGTGTTCATATGTTTCATAGAATTGTTGATATGTAAACCATTGATTTGGGATTATTTGGGCTAAGTTGTTGTTTGAATGCATGAACTACTGTTTTTTCGTCTCATGTATGCTTTTCGTCTTATGTTTGCGTGCGAAACCCATTGTCAAATTCTTGTTGTGGTCATTTCATGCTGAAAATCGTGTATAGTAGTCCCCAGCCGGTGGACCGGTCGTCGGTGGCCTGGCCGGCTGAGAAGTTCCTGTAAACGGATTGTTTAATTTTTATGTGTCGTGTGTCCAAGCCAGGGGACCGGCAGCCGACACCCCTGCCGGCTGGGAGATCTCTGATGTTTATAAAATGGTTGTAGCTTATGTCTCAGTCGGTGGGCCGGCCGCCGGTGGCTCACCCGGATGGGAAGTTTCTGTTACAAATTTGTAATTTGTGATTTGGGCTGAGGTGCACGGCCGGTTGGCCGGCAACCGGTGCCAACACCGGTTGGGAGACCTCTGATCCTCATTTGTGTTTGGTTGGTTGTGGTATGGTGCCCGACCGGTGCCACTGCCGGCTGGGAAGCCCCTGTTCCCCTTTTCCATATCTTCCTTATACGATTAATAAGTGATGAATTTATAGTTTGTTTGTACTACAATTTCATGATATGTTGTAAATTAACCAAGTATGAGTTATATCATCTTTATTTTCATCTACTTATCGTACGTCAAGTGTGAATTACTTACATTAATCGATTATTTGCCTTGAGTCGTTCTTGCATGGGAATGTCATTATGCAATGTGTACTTGCTTGACTTGTTTACGCCTTTCTCGTGTCGTTCTGCCGAGATTTGGTTAACTCTTATTCTTTCCGCCTCTTTCGTGTCGTTCTGCCGAATTTGGGTTAGTCGACTTCCGTTCTGTCGATCGAGTCTTGGATGCGTGTCGTTCTGCCGCATGTCGAATCAGGAAACGTGTATCCCGAGAGTCTGGCCAGGTTTAGACTAGGATTGGATATGCATTGTCGTCGTCCTACTGGGAGGAAATGAGTCTAGAGCAGTAAAGGTCATGTATTCATCGATTTTTGCATATGTCATTTGCCATGTGATGAATTACTCGTAGTTATTATCGTGTTTGATGTCAATTATCAATTTCTTTTCTTACGTTCATTGTTATGTATGCCTCATATGCTTTTGTGCTTTCGATTAAGTTATTCTTGCTCATTCTCTATTTGATATAATTTGCTTACGTTTGTAATTACGTTTAATTTGATATAATGTGGTTGAGAGAACCTTGAGTACATCCCACTGACTGTGGCGTTCATTTTTACATGAATGACAAGTACAAGTTGGTGCTCTATGGGGCTGACACTCGTGTGAACTAGCAAGCATCGACCTTTGACTTTTACAATTCGTGGCTTAGACTCACCTTTTTAGGAACATGTTATTCGTGGGATATCTTTTCCCCATTCCTTTTATTTTGGAAGTTTACTCTTTTATACTCGTTTGATTATGTTTAGTGGTACCTCGCGTTGAATTTCAAAAAGTTTTAAAAATCCCGCATTTTTCCGCTGCAATGTAATAGATTCGTTTATGTTGTATCGCAGGGTGTCACATTGAACTTATATTTGGCCTCCTTCCCATCGATGTTTTCCTTTAGGGGCCACACTCAAGCACAAATCCTTGCATATCGTTTAAGTCTTATCCCTCAGCTCTTACGCACCTCCGGAAACATCTCAGGAAAGAAGGCCTCAGGTATGATTTCTTCTTATGGCGGGCGAACTTCCTCACATAGTCTATTGGACTTTAAAACAACCCTCCCCGGAAGTCGATAGACTCTAAAATGTTCCCGACGACAGGTCATTGGTTCAATCCCTTTGAGCCTCCTCGTGTCGCCATTGTCTTCAGGTTATAATCTTCAATTAACCTAAGGGTTATACTTTGACTTTCGCCTTTTCCAAGCCTTAGTCAAAGTGGGGGCTCTGTAGATACCTCGTTTCTACACCCTTCGCCAACCATCCAGTGATGTTTGGGTCGCATGTTTAATATACGAAGCAATGTTATGACATTTCATTAATTCGTCGACAAATGATTGCTCAAACATTCGTGTCAACCCCTCTATTATCATGTACGTGCCGATACGGTCGTTTTGACAATAATTAGAGTGCATTTGGAGTCCGGGTCAAAAACAGTATTCATTTTCACAAACCGTCTTCATTTTCTAAAAACCGTCTCAAATCTGAGTCGGGATATTTCTAGAAATCCCTAAATAATATCTAAATATTTTTAAGATCTCGAAAAATATCTTAATTTGACAGAATATGGAAATCAAATCCTTCCCAAACTCTGAAAACGCGTAAAACTTCGCTGCTGAGGAGAAACTGCTCCAGGAGAGGACGCACAGCCTGTTGCGCCTCTTCCTAGGCCTGTTTCCAGCAGTGTCCAGATCTTTCCGGTTTCCTTCCGTGTTTTAATCCTTTCAGACCTCTCACCTCGTGACTAGTATAAATACAGGCCTTCGCCTCACATATTTTTCACGCGAGTGTCCGCCCTTCTTTTCTCTCTTTACATTCTAAGACCACGAGCTTTTGATATTAACGCTTACATGCTCGATCTACTCGACCACATAAGCATGGCTCTTCATATTCTTCTTCTTTGAAACTTCCTCTTTGGTCAACATGTAACCCCACAGGACCGGGGTTAACAACCTCGATAGGGGTCGTAGCTATTTCATTTTGAAGCTTAATTCCCATATAAATATCAAGTAGTGCAACCCCAAGGGGTAGGGGTTGCATCATGGGGTTGCATACGCCTTGGTCAATCTCCATTTTGACTTCCTTTCTTCATCCAAACATCATCCAAGCTTCCACCAAGCTTCTTGAATCTTCCCAAAATGCCCTTCCGTGGCCTAAGCTTGTCTCATATAGCCTCGTGATCCGCGGAGAATGCCAATTCAAATTGATAGTAAAAAGCCGTCAAATGTTTCAATTTCCTACAAAAACATGATAAAGCATGCAAAACACCTAGACGGGATTAGCTCATAAAAATACTCTATAAAGTGCAAATGACATGTAAACACGAGCTAAAAGAGAGGTAAACATCATAAAAAAAATACGACATATCAAACTCCCCCAAACGAAACCCTTGCTTGTCCTCAAGCAAGCACACAAACCAAGACAAGGGCAACGAGTTATTAAATCCCATCAATTGCAAATCCCAATATAAGTTAACAAGCACAAAGAATCATAATCCCATCATAACATAGGCATAGGGAAGATGCAATAAATGGATGAGATTTATATGACGGCGTAGCATAAAGGATTTCACATGGACATTTCTACTCTTGCATGATCTTATTGACATCGGACTCCTCACGGGAAAACACTCACACTCAAATAATGAATAAGGCAAAATATATGTGAATGTAACACTCTCTTATCTATGATTCAAGAGAATGTGCCCGCAATCTAGTATGGTAGACATTTCAAATCCCACATGACAATGCTAAACAAGAATGCACAAATAGAAGCCAAGAGAAGAGATAAAAGAGGCTAAGGGTAATGGGTAGAAGGTAGACAAACGAGTTTGGATATGTGGAGCTAAGGTCAAGATAAAAACCATCCAAATAATCAAAGAGTTCTCAAATAACCCAATTACCAACCTCATGGCAATAACACATTGAACTAAAGCAGCATATGGCTCAAATTAAGACTTTTCAGCACAAAAATGAACTTCCCAACTCAATAACTTCATAAGACATGGAAGCATCAATCTTAACTTTTTTTCTTCTTCTTTTTTCATCACTTCTTTTCAAATCATCTCTTTTTTCCATTTCTTTTTCATTCTTCTTTTCTTTTTCTTTCAAATCATTTTTTTTCTTTCATTTCATTTTTTCTCAAAACCACAACGGGAATCAGTAATCCCGTCAACTTCACATCATCAACATCAATATAAATTAAGAACAACCCATGACAAGAGCACCCTAAACTCATTAAGATGGTTACTAGCTCAACAAGATAGGAAATTTGGTTTGTAGCTAGAAACAAACAAGGGTGGGTAGCATATAGTGAGAAAAGGCTCAATATGGGTGATGCATGTAAGAAAACATAGTAACAAGGCTTCATGTGCAAACTATCATAACATGTCTAGGAAAAAGAAACAAATGCCATTCTTGTGCGTAGGGATGTGAAGCACACCAAGAGGAGAAACTACACACAACTAAATGAGACCGGGTAAAGATGCACTTGTCATTGGAGGCTCTACCTTACCAAGTATGTAGCTTGCCAATGTCAAGATCAAGTTTAATTTGTCCATAATCTATCCCCCACCCACTATGTCAAGACATCCCCATAAATGCAAAATCCCGTCAATAAGTGTGATTCAATAACTATAAAGCTACAATTGGGATAAGCTAGGAGAGGGGAAAATAGTAAGCACAAGTGGGGGTAAGCATCACAAGGTCTCAAGAAAGGCACAATTTTTTAAATATTTTATTTTTTTCCAACTATTCTGCATGAAAATTAAACTAACATGCTCTAACTAGATGCAAATCTCTCCCCCAAGCTAAAAATCACATTGTCCCTAATGTGCACAACAAGCAACAACCATCAAACCGTAGAAACGGTTTTCAGCACATAATCCAGCAAGACAAAATGTTTAATGGGGAAAGGGAAGAACTATAAACCAAATGCAATGAAAGGAAAGCTTACTAAATGAACTAGCCTCCCCCAAGCTAGTATGTACAAGGGTATCTCTATATCATCATCTTCAAGAGAAAGGCCACCACATGTAGCTCGGGTTTTCATTAGGAGCTTGTTCATTAGGTCCTTAATCATCACCGGATCCCGACGCACCCGCACTAGAACTATCACCAAACAAGCTCCCACCACGATACTCACCATCAAAGCCTTATATGTTTCGGCTAACACCATAGTCTCCATATCCATCACAACCACCACCAAATTTCAACTCTATAATCTGAACCACAATAATCCGGATTGGGCTCATAAGTACCTGTATCAAAAGCAGAAGAAGACGGAAACCCACCCTCGGGCCAAGTGTAAAATGAGGGGTGAGGGCCCTCGGGTGGAATAGCACCTTGCCTATCAAAATGATGGTAAATGGGGGTTAAGGCAAGTCTTTGATCATTTTGCATGGTATTAAAATTCAAGCTCAAATTTCTCATCGTGTCCATCATCTCATCATTATAAGGACGGGGTTGGTCATTAGATGATTAACCCACCTCAATTCGATGGCCATAGGTGGCGGTGGGCACATTGGGTGTCGCATCTCTTAAGGGCAAGAAGTAGGTCTTTCAGATGAAGGGCTCCCCTAAGACACGTGGTGGACCACGCGTAAGCATCTCAATACACTAGGGAGCTTAATGAAGTCACGGGGGACCAATTCTCCATATCACGTGTGGATGAAAACTCCTAAACCAATTCAAGTGTTGAAAATAGTCATAATCTAACCCCACCCTACATCTTGAGACCCCGGTACTAATGGTTGAAGGTTGGTGGTCTCTTGGTTAAAATGGCATACTTGTCTAGCAATCCTAGTAATCAAACCACCCAACACAATAACACTATTGTTAGAATTCTTTTGTTTTGTCAAATGGATTGCTAAAAGATAAGGGATATTAAGTTTCCAATCCGCATCACCATCCATATTCAAGAAGGACCCAAGAATATCCACCTCTAGCATCCTCACCGAGTGAGGCTTGTTGCGATCCAAGAAGGTCCAACTCATAAATCGTTGCCAAATTCGGATGGGTGGGTAGTGAATGGTTTGATGGGGGACATGGTTCCAATTGACAAATGGTTGTTGGGATATGGCATTTCAAGTGTTGACGGGGTTATAACCCTCGGGTGTGTCGACATGTCGGTCCTCATGTTTCAAGCTAAATATATCAGCAACTTGCCCCAAGGTCTTACGGTAATCACGATTAAATAAACGAAAGCTAACACCGTGAACGAAGTCCCTTCTTTTGGACTTGTGGAACTCAAATGAACTCAAGAACTCAAGTGTGAGTTGGGGAAATGTCTTATAGTTCATGGTGTATGCATATCTCATGTCAAGTCTCTTAAACAAATTCTTCACATGCTTATCTAACCCAATACTTCTTAAAGAATCATTGTCAATGAATTTAGTAGCTTTCATACCTTTCGATTTCAAAGTTACCCAATTGTCCCATTGGGTTTTAGAAGCAAAGATGACATCGGGGTAGTCATCATCGTGATACTCGGGCACCTCAGGTGTTCTTCCATCACAACATCTTCTTCTTCTTCATAGCTAGGCTCCTCTTGAGCCGTTCTTTGTCTTTTAGATGGTTGCCCTTTACTCTTTTTGGGAGCCATTGAATTTTTTGAAAATTTTCAACAAATTAAGCATGAAAATCAAGAAACAATCACTCAAATCATGTATAATAAAGTTAATTAAAGTAATAACTTACTCTATAATCAATTAATTCACACTAGAAAATCAATTTCCACTCAAAAAATGCAATTTCAAAATTTCCCCCAAATTGAGCTAGGGTTTGTGAAAAATTAATTTCTAGTAAATGAAATGAGTAAATTGAAGAAGACGAAGCATAAACACTTACTTGAAATGATGCTAGGATAAGTAAATCCTTGGAAATGGAGGAGAACAAGTATATTTAGTGTGTTTAAGTGAAATAGAAGAGAGTAGAGAAGAGGAAGAGAGTACCGTCGAAGTGAAGAAGTTCTAAAATATGTTGTGCGGAACTCGTGCTTTCGAAAAACGAAGAAAAAATCTGGACATACGACCCCGATCGGGGTCACCCACTCCGGACCCCGAGGTCATCCAATTCTACCTTTTTTTCGAATTTTTCTTTTTCAAAACTTTTTAGCTACGACCCTTTTCGTGGTTATCTACCCCGACGGCATGTGGAAGCGTGCTAAAACCTTCATTTGGCCTTCTTCTCTTCTTCTTTCACCTATAAACACAATTCAAATAACATCTACACTAAAATTGTCTATAATTCTATGAAAGCAATAAATTGTTCAAATATTACAATAAAACACGGGTTGCCTCCTGAGAAGCGCTGATTTTACGTCTCGCACGACGTAATGTCGCTTGAGAAATTAATTCTCCAAAGATGAAAACTTCCTCCACAACCCCAATTATCGCATTCTCATGATAAAGCTTCAATCGATAGCCATTGACTTTGAATTTCTCAACATTTGAGGTCATCACTTCAATAGAGCCAAGCTTGTTGACATTAGTGATGGTGTAGGGACCAGACCACCTTGATCGTAGCTTGCTTGGAAAATTCTTCAAGCGGGAATTGAACAAGAGAACTTTATCACCAACTTCAAATTCCTTCTTTAGTATCTTCTTGTCATGCCACCTCTTTGTCTTTTCCTTGTAGAGACGGGAACTTTCATAGGCCTACAAACGAAATTCATCAAGTTCATTAAGTTGCAATAATCGTTGCTCACCACATAGAGTAGCATCAAAGTTGAGCTCCTTGATTTCCCAAAATACTTTTTGCTCCATCTCCACCGGCAAATGACAAGCTTTCCCATAGACCAACCTATATGGCGAGGTGCCAATAGGTGTCTTAAAAGCGGTCCTATATGCCCACAAGGTGTCCTCTAGCTTTATGCTCCAATCCGTTTTAGACTTGGCAACAACTTTCTCAAGGATTGACTTGATTTCCCGATTCGACACCTAAACTTGGCCACTTGTTTGGGGATGATAGGCCAAACCTCTTCTATGAGAAACACCATACTTAGCAAACAACGCATCAAGTTGCTTCTCACCAGAATGAGTGTCACGATCACTAATCACCGCTCTAGGAACACCAAAGCGCGGAAATATGACCTTCTTGAACAAGCTTATAACATGACGAGCATTATTTGTTGGAGTACCAATGGCCTCTACCCATTTAGAGACGTAGTCAACGACAACCAATATGTAACGATTACCCTTTGATGAAGGACAAGGAATTTGATAATCGATGCCCCACACATCAAATATCCCAACTTCAAGAATCCCGGTTTGGGGAATCTCATGCCTCCTTGAAATAGAACCCGTTCTTTGGCAAGCATATCACAAAATCTTTAGCATCTTGGAACATAGTAGGCCAATAAAAACCGGATTGAAGAACCTTAGCAACGGTCTCAGATGGTCCATGATGACCACCATAAGGGGAAAAGTGACAACCTTCAAGAACACCTTTCACATCCCATTGTGGGATACATCTCCGGTATAGCCCATCGGAGCAATATTTGAACAATTTAGATCATCCCAAAGATAGAACTTGGCATCATGCATGAACTTCTTTTTTTGTTGATATGAAAAGTTGAAAGGCAACTCATGACCAACAAGATAGTTTCCAATATCGTCATACCATGGTGTGTTTGAATCCACCATCATTAGGGAATCATCGACAAAATAATCATCAATAGGTATATGAATACCTCTATCTTCAAATCGCAATCGGGATAAGTGATCGGCTACAACATTTTCCGCCCCCTTCTTGTCATGGATCTCAAGATCAAATTATTTCAAGAGCAAGATCCATCTTATAAGCCTTGGCTTTGCCTCCTTCTTTGAGAGTAGATGTTTCAAGGCGGCGTGATCGGTATGGACAACGACTTTTGACCCAATCAAGTAGGATCGGAATTTGTCTAAGGCATAGACAATAGCAAGAAGCTCATTTTCGGTGGTAGTATAATTGATTTGAGGTTCATCCAAAGTTTTGCTCGCATAATAGATAGCATGTAATACTTTGTCCTTCCTTTGTCCAAAAAAGACACCTACCGCATAGTCACTTGCATCACACATGAGTTCAAAGGGTAAATTCCAATCCGGTGATTTGATAATAGGTGCGGAGATCAAAGCTTTCTTAATCCTGTTGAAAGACTCAAGACAAGTATTAGTAAACACAAATGGAGCATCCTTTAGAAGGAGCTTAGTAAGGGGCTTGACAATCTTAGAAAAATCTTTAATAAAACGGTGGTAGAATCCCGCAAGGCCTAGAAAACTCCTTACTCCTTTGACATTAACGAGTGGGGGAAGTTTTTCAATAACTTGGACCTTAGCATGGTCCACTTCAATACCTCTTTCGGAAACAAGATGACCTAGCACCACTCCTTTATTCACCATGAAGTGGCACTTTTCCCAATTCAACACTAAGTCCACTTCTTCACATCTTTTCAAAGCCTTGGTCAAGTTAACCAAACATGCATCAAATGTAGTGCCATAGACACTAATATCATCCATAAAAACTTTCATGATTGACTCAATAAAATCCGAGAAAATATTAGTCATGTAATGTTGGAAGGTCACGGGGGAATTACATAGACCAAAGGGCATCCTATATTATGCAAATGTACCATAAGGGCAAGTTAATGTGGTCTTCTCTAGGTCATCGGGGTGAATGGGTATTTGAAAGAAACCCGAATAACCATCTAAGTAGCAAATGTACTTATGACTGTCAACCTTTCCAACATTTGGTCAATAAAGGGTAATGGTTAATGGTCTTTCTTTGTGGCCAAATTTAACCTCCTATAGTCAATTCACATGCGCCATCCCGTCACAATTCTAGTAGGGATGAGTTCATTTTTATCATTTTTGACTACCGTGGTCCCTCCTTTCTTAGGGACAACTTGGACCGGACTGACCCATTTTGAGTCGGAAATTGCATAAATAATTCCCGCATCTAAAAGCTTAAGAACTTACTTTTTGACCACTTATTGCATGTTAGTATTTAGCCTACGTTGACCTTGGATACATGGTTTATGGTCTTCCTCTAGATGGATTCTATGCATGCAAAATTCGGGGCTTATGCCCTTCAAATCATCAAGAATATAACCAATGGCTTTCCTATGTGACCTTCACACATTTAACAATTTAGACAATTGACTCTCATCCAAAGTATCACTCACTATGACCGGACACATTTCCGACTCATCAAGAAAAGCATATTTCAAATTCAARGGGAGGGGTTTAAGTTCGGGTTTTTGTACCTCAACCTTTGTAGAAGAAGCAACCAAACTTACAAATTGTGAGCTCTATTCCTTTGATAGTTCCTCCCCATTTAAGTCAATTTCCAAAGCTTCAATCTCTTTCACTCCAATGTCATTATCACCTGAAAAAGATTCCAACAACAAGAGGGCCTCCAAAGGATCTTTGCTCAAAGATCGAGGCAATGAGTCATCCACAATAATATCAACAGCATCTAAGACCTCTATGGAACAACATGACTCCTCAAGCATAAGACTCTTGATGACATTATTCAAGTTATAGGTTACCTTGTCATCGCCAACTTCCAATGTCAACTTACCATTCTTGACATCAATGACCGCGCCCGCGGTATGTAAAAAAGGCCTTCCCAAAACAATTGGTATTTGTGAATCCTCGGTTATGTCAAGAACAATAAAGTCAAACGGAATGAAGAATTTACAAACTTTTACGGGAACATCCTCCAAAATACCCAAAGGGCGTTTTATAGAACGGTCCGTCAGTTGCAAAGTGACACTTGTACATTTCAAGACTCCCATATTTAAGTTCTCACAAATAGAGCATGACATCACACTCACACTAGCACCTAGATCACATAAAGCTTTATCAATGGTGTAGATGCCAATGGTGCATGGAATAGAAAAGCTACCGGGATATTTTAACTTAGGAGGAGATTTATTTTATAAGAGAGCACTACACTCGGCGGTGAATGCAATTGTTTCAACACTATAAAAAATGCTCTTCTTAGTTAAAATGTCTTTCATGAACTTGGTATAAGAGGGGATTTGGGTGATTAACTTGGTAAAAGGAACGGTTACCTGTAAATTTTTCACCACCTCCATGAACATACCAAATTGTGTCTCCTTGTGAGCCCTTCTCAATCTATGTGGAAAAGGCACTTGAATCTTTTCCGATTTTCACTTGATCATCCTTCTTTGGAGGAGCATCCTCCACATCTTCTACATCTTCTACCACTATTGTCTCATCAACATTCTTTGGCACATCATCAACCTTGTTGCTATCATCATTTTCCCTACCAACTACCCCATCATCAAAATTTGGCATAGAGGGCTCATCATACTTGGTACCACTCCTCAAGGTGATAGCATTTGCGGTGTCATGAGGTTGTGCACCTTGAGGTAGCAATTGGCCTTATTGTATTTAGGCACTTGAAGTATCAAGTTGAGCTACTTGAGTTTCAAGAAGATTGATGGCCGCATCTTTGGCTTGATCACTTTTTTGTATTTAAGCATACATCTCCGATTGAGTCTTTTGCATTTGGATCATGATAGCCTTAATTTTACCCATACCTTGATTGTTTTGTTGGTAATTTGATGTTTGACCTTGAACTTGTTGATTTTGGAAGGGTTGTTGATAGCCTTGTTGTGGAACATTTTGTTGATAAGGTAGTTGAAAAATTTGTTGAAATTGAGGCTTTTGGCCTTGACCTTGAAAACCCGGTGGGTTACTTTGAACTTGCCTTTGTTGTTGAGGCACATTTTAAAGTTGGTGTTGAGGATTTAGCACATTTGTGCTCTTATAAGACAAATTGGGATGATACTTTGGGTTGGGATTGTAAGTTTTTGAGAAAGTACTCAATGGAAGTGTATTTTGCCTAAAACTTTGAAAGGCATTCACCTCCTCCATAACCTTCACAGACCATCACTTGGCTAGTGGCATTCACTTGTTCATGAGCTTGGGATGAACTTGACCCACGACTTTCAATATGTTGTTGAAGATGGGCTATTTGAGCTTTCATGAGAGCTAAATTTGGATCCTCTTCCTTTGCCTTCAATGGAGCACTTCGAGAATTCACATATTGGGAGTCATGGATGGCCATAGACTCGATGGTAGCATGAGCAAGCTCCACATCAATTTGATCAAACCTCTCGTTATTTGCGGAGTCCAAAACTCGGCGTGACTTACCACAACCACCATTATAGAATGTGATTTCAAGGAACCATGGATCAAACCCATGATGAGGACATTGTCTTTGAAGATCTTTATATCTTTCCCATGCATCATATAAACTCTCATTGTCATTTTGACGAAATCCCGTGATTTGGTCCTCAATTGTTGTGTCTTCTCCGGTGGGAAATATTTTTGGTAGAATGTTAGAGCCAAAGTTTCCCAATTGGTAACTCTCATTGCCTCCCGATCAAGGCTATTGATCCATAGCTTGGCTTTATCCCTTAGAGAAAAGGGAAAAAGAATCTCACGAATTTGCTCTTGAGTGACACCGGTTTGTCTAATCATCGAACAATAGTCACAAAAATTTGTAATATGCAAATAGGATCCTCCAAGGGACCTTCACCGAATTGCTTTCTCTTAACAAGAGTGATAAAATCCGGCTTAATCTCAAAGTCTACCGCTCCAATTTGACCGGCAGTGATACCTCTAGGAAGCATAGCCGCGGTGGGCTTAGAATGATCGGACAAACGGACCATCTTTTTTATTGGAGTAGAGCTAGAAGCTGACACGGCTGTCGCAACCCTATCAAAAATAAAACCAACAGGTCTCAACTAAATGTAGCAGAGGCA